>OY744546.1:2500000-2530000 GCA_963556195.1 Sepiola atlantica
CCGGACCAGGATATACATGCGACTAGAAATCGGTTTGTGGATTTAATATTCCCAAGAAAATCTCTCTTTCGTCGGAAGCCGGCTCAACCAGTGTGAATGCCGCATCGGGTACGAGTGTTTGTGGCTTGGTTTGGGTGAGTTTGTTTTACGGCATATCAACCATCTATGGGTTATTTAATGCTGAATTCAGTTGTCAAATATAATTCTATAGGTAGGATAATTATTTATATTCCTAGAATACATTGCTCTCAGAAGACATTGCTCTTAGAATACATTGCTCTCAGAATACATTGCTCTTAGAAACTATTGCTCTTAAAATACATTTCTCTTAGAAAACATAGCTCTTAGAATACATTGTTCTCAGAATACATTGCTCTCAGAATACATTGCTCTCAGAAAACATTGCTCTTAGAATACATTGTTCTCAGAATACATTGCTCATAGAATACATTGCTCTTTAAATACATTGCTCTTAGAAAACATTGCTCTTAGAATACGTTGTTCTCAGAAAACATTGCTCTTAAAATACATTGCTCTCAGAATACATTGCTCTTAGAAAACATTGCCCTCAGAATACATTGCTCTTAGAAAACATTGCCCTCAGAAAACATTGCTCTTAGAATACATTGCTCTTAGAAAACATTGCCCTCGGAATACATTGCTCTTAGAAAAAATTATCTTAGAAACCATTGCTCTTAAAATACATTGCTCTTAGAAAACATTACTCTTCGAATACATTGCTCTTCAAATACATCGCTCTCAGAATACATTGAATTACTCTTAAAAGAGAATTTTTCAGAGAAGGTAGGGGCATTACTCACAGAAAACATTACTCCAAGAAAACATTACTTTTTGCATTCGTAATCTTTGTTCTCATCCCGATTGACTCACAAGCACTGTCTTCTAATATCCATTTGTGAAAAAATAAAAAAGAGAAATAAGGTTTTGATTTTTGGAAGAATCAGATTGAATAATACGGTTGGAGATGAACTTATAGATACTAGGGTATGACGTAATTAGCCGATTGATTGGATCGGGCATTATCGATCTCCGGTCCAGCCGAAGTAAAGGCCGAAGTGGAAGACTGTCTCAGCCACCAGGATACCGTCGTAAGGCATCACGGGTCGCCACTCCGAGTCTACAGTTGGCTCCGTTTTCGGATTGGGATGAGGGGGTACCCCGCTGCATGTGCTTGCAGTCGGCGAATTCGTGGCCCCGTAGATGCGTGTGTGTCTGCAGAGAAATGTGTGCATGTGTCTTTTATTTATTTGATTTCTAGAAGATTAAGTAATTGCTTAAATCTTTGTGGGTTGATCAATTTCATTGATTATGTTCGTTTGACGAAACCAGAATAATTACGGAAGAAATACAATACGGTGGTGCTTGCTAATTTACGGCGAGCTGGTAATGGCGTTTGAAGCGGATGTGATCGACTATAATCTTCGGGAAACTATTTCGAAATATGAAAGAGTAAAGATGATCAAAGATCGAGACAGTTTTCCGTTCACACATAATGAACAAACCATTTTCGTCTCAGGGGAGTATTTGTCTCAGCAAAGAGAACCGACAAATTAAAATCTAAATAAATTCAATATAATATGCATTATATATATATATATATATATATATATATATATATATATATATATATATATATATATATATATACAGGGTGGGCAAAAATAAGGGTCCTATTTTTAAAAATTCATAACTTTTTTATTTATTGATTTTTTTTATTTTTTTTTTTAGAATAAGTAAAGGACCCCTTCCGAAGCAAGCATGAGCCGTATTAGCCCTAAGGAACGTACCCTCATTTAGAAAACATTATTTTTGCTTAAAAAACTCAAAACAGTGTAAAAAACAATACTTTAGTTTTTGTAAGTTTTAAGAAGTGTTTTTCGGCTAAAATTTGTTTTGTTTATTTCTAAAAATCTCGGAAGGGTCAGTCTACACACACATAAAGTTTGGTGAGTTTAACTTTTATTTTGTGGAAGTTATTCAAATTCAAGTTATTCAAATTTAAAGATAGGACCCTTATTTTGGCCCACCCTGTATATATATATATATATATATATATATATATATATATATATATATATATATATATATATATCGTTTTTTTTTAATCTCTTCATACAGTTTTTATGAAAAATGTTAGTGTTAGATTGTCGCGTGTGTATAATCGTTATTATACACACACGTTGGTAGGAAACCACGTGTCATCGTCTCTGTCCTCGCTTAAATTACAAGACACATGTCTTCTTTAAAAGGAGGTTTTTTTTCGCATGAGAAGGACACGAAGACATAATTTACAGATAATTATATATATATATAAATATTTATATATATATATATATATATATATATATATATATATATATATATATATATATATATATATATATATATATATAATGACGATATAAGCCCTTTTTACAATGCGTGACAAATTTATTTATTTTTTATTTTTTTCCAATTAATTTCGGAGGAGACCTCCATCATCAGAGATATATTTGAACTCTTTTTTTAAAATAATTTTAATATAATATATATATATATATATATATATATATATATATATATATATATATATATATATATATATATATATATATATATATATATGTGCGTGTGTTTGTGTGTGTGTGTGCGTGTGTGTATGTGTGTGTATTAAATTAATACTCGCATGCTATCGTCTTGGGTTTCGAATCCCGAATTCGGATCGCTCCTACTGAAGAGCCCAAAATGGGCGAAACTCAGGTTCATTTTATATTCCAATAACCATGTTTTTATTTTTATTTATTTATTTATTACTCGTATTCCCATCAAAACCATTCAACTCTGCATACACACATACACACTATAAATATATATATATATATATATATATATATATATATATATATATATATATATATATATATATATATTAAAATTAACAACATCACATATGAAACAAGTGGTAACATTTTAAAATGCTTAACGTAATACGATTTTGTTCTGTGATGACATCCAGCGTTGCTGATTTTAAATCGTCAATGTCAATGCGAAAAATGTTTTATGCGCGTTTCTCCGCCGTCTTTTTAAAATTCTCTTCTTTCTCCAGGTTTTTTGTTCATTTGCTTTTGACACCTGAGGATGATTCGACGAAGAATCGAAAACGTTCGTGAAACCTGTGAAACCTATAGAAGCTTTATTAGTTTTTTTTGTTATTTTAATACAAAGTAGACCATCAGAAAAATTGAAAAAATAAAAAAGGTATAATTAAACAGACGAATTCTGTTATTTTTAACAATGTTTGCATATATATATATATATATATATATATATATATATATATATATATATATATATATATATATATATATATAAACCCTTCTCCATTCTCAGTAAGTCACACTCTCACTTTCATCTGAAGATTTTGAAACTATTTCCATTAAGTCTGTGAGACCTTCTCTTTGTAAACAAAGAGAAAATCTTCTCGGACTTAATGTAGTTTCTATTTGATTCAATTTTTTTCCTTCTCCTTTACCTTGCTATAATACCCATAGTATTAATCTTAACCTCAGTCTAGCTTTGTTGAGCGAGGTTCGAAACCGGTCAGCTTGCCCTTTCATTCTCTTATCTTTTAATTTCACTATGTTACATAAATATGATCTGTATATAGCAATAATTAAGCTTTGTATCACAAGGGAAAAAATAGAGAGAGAGAGAGAGGGGGGGAAGAGTAAGAGAGAGATAGAGAGACAGACAGACAGACAAACAGACAGACAGAGATTTCGTGGTACAAAATTTTATTAATAAACTTGTCACTGGTCTTCATTTCATTATCCTATTTTACTTTTTCATCGCAGTAAAAACATAACAAATATTTTACCATCTGTTTCTTATATATCATACGGAGCATATGTGAGTTTTCAATATATAAATATAGAGTATATGCGTGCGTGTGCGTGTGTATGTGTGTGCATACAAACACACACTGCCACATACAGACTGAGAGAAATAGAAGAAAACAATACACAAAACTAAAATAGACAAATTTGAAAGAGGATGCAATGGTTTATGACGTAATCAAGTGGAGCTCTTGCTGCTTTCAGCAATAACAGATAAGAAGATCGTTTTTTTTTGTTCAGGAAGTTGGGACTTTTAAGATATGGACATTTTGGCTAAGATCAGAGTGTGGTATATGTTCCGATGAATGCTGAGCTCTGTAGACTGGTACCGTCTTGGCCTTCGGGTCTCGATTCCACCGGTCTGAGGTACTGTCCTGTGCAGTTTTAGGACGGTCCACCCTCCCAAGCTTTGCCTTCTCACCCTTTGAGAAGGTGTTAGTTTATTGCTAATCGCCGGAGGCGCCTCTACCGGGGAATGCCGACGGAGCTGTCCAGGCATTTTTTGACGGCCACTGCGCTCTTCTTTCTCTATGGTGCTGTCTTTTCAAATCTAACTTTCCTGGCCTTGTGTCTCATCTTACCGCTGTGAGAAGGTAGATAAATACCAGGTATGGAAAAGGATTAGGGTTAGGGTTAGGGTCAGAGTTAGGGTAAGGGTTTAGAGTTAGGGTAAGGGTAAGGGTTAGGGTTAGCTTAGGGTTAGGGTAGGGGTTAGGGTTTAGGGTTAGGGTTTAGGATTAGAGTTAGGGTCAGGGTTAAGGGTGAGGGTTAGGGTTTAGGGTTTAGGGTTTAGGGTTAGGGTTAGAGTTAGGATTTGGGGAAGGTTTAGGGTTAGGGTTTAATGTAAGGGTTTAGGGTTAGGGTTAGGGTTATGGTTAAGGGTTAGGGTAAGGGTAAGGGTAAGGGTTAGGGTTAGGGTTTAGGGTTAGAGTTTAGGGTAAGGGTTTAGGGTAAGGGTTAGGGTTAGGGTTTAGGGTTAGGGTAAGGGTTTAGGGTTAGGTAAGGGTTAGAGTAAGGGTTAGTGTTAGGTTTAGGGTTAAGCTTAGGGTTAGGGTTAGGGTTAGGGTAAGGGTTAGGGATAGGGTTAGGGTAAGGGTTAGGGTTAGGGTTAGGGTTAGGTTTAGGTTTAGAGTTAGGGTTAGGGTTAGGTTTAGAGTTAGGGTTAGGGTTAGGGTTAGGGTTAGGGATAGGGTTAGTGTAAGTGTTAGGGTGTAGGGTTAGGGTTATGGTTAGGGTTAGGATTAGGATAAGGGTTAGGGTTAGATTATTGAGAAAGTCGTAGAAACAAGTCTTTAGAAGAATATACTTTTGAAAAACATGTTGATGTTACATTATAGGGCGATTCGATGAGTTTTACCTTGAGAGCTTCAAGTGCAGTAAGTTCATCGGAGCACATTCCATGAAAGCACTTGTAAAATCAGTACAGGGATGCAACACAGCAGCGATGCGACAGGGGCTGGAGTTTGGCAGACCGTGCGGGACCTATTTGTAACTACCTATTACATTGTTCACTTATAGTAATAAACCTTTTTAGATTTGTACGTTGGCCGTTCGAGTTATGAAATACCTTCAAATAACATTAAAAAAAACTGACCATGTGATCTTCTCGGCTACTAAATACTTCGTATTTCGCCAGCCGCGTGTATAGTGTAACAGCTTATAGCGTGACGCAAGTAGGTACAGAGGTATCAATAAATAGAAGTTTGAAAGCATGCTTTGAAGTGTTGCTGAATTAATTTCGTATTTCGCCGCTGAGCCATGAGAATCAAGCGCCGTGCCAAATCCGTCATCGCAGACACAAGATAAGAATATCTCCGCAGAAATGTATTTCGACCATAAAGATAAGAACATGTCATTTTTATCTGAAATCAGAAAGAAATTAAACAGTCTTCATTCGTCTAGACATCGATTCCCAACCTTGGGGCCGCGACAGCAAGTGAGATCGATAAGTGATTTTATTGGGACTGAGAAGTCATGAAGATAATCATCTAATGAAGTTGAAAATGTCACCAATTCTTACCTAAGGAGGTATAAAATGTACACCGGAAATGGCTAATGAGATCGCTTAAAATGAAACTCACCCTAACCCCGAACCCTACCCTTAACCCTAAACCCACCCTAACCCTAACCCCGAACCCTAGACCCTACCCTTAACCCTAAACCCACCCTAACCCCGAACCCTACCCTTAACCCTAAACCCACCCTAACCCCAAACCCTACCCTTAACCCTAAACCCACCCTAACCCTAACCCCGAACCCTAGACCCTACCCTTAACCCTAAACCCACCCTAACCCCGAACCCTACACTTAATCCTAAACCCACCCTAACCCCGAACGCTACCCTTACCCCTAAACCCACCTTAACCCCGAACCCTAGACCCTACCCTTACCCCTAAACCCACCCTAATCCCGAACCCTACTCTTAACCCTAACTCTACTCTAACCTTAACCCCAAACCCTACCCTTAACCCTAAATCCACCCTAACCTTAACCCCAAACCCTACCCTTAACCCTAATCCCACCCTAACCCCGAACCCTAAACCCTTCCCTTAACCCTAAACCCACCCTAACCCCGAACCCTACATATAATCCTAAACCCACCCTAACCCCGAACGCTACCCTTACCCTAAACCCACCCTAACCCCGAACCCTAGACCCTACCCTTAACCCTAAAGCCACCCTAACCCTAACCCCGAACCCTACCCTTGATCCTAACCCTACCCTATCCTTAACCCTAACCCTAAACTACACAACAAGGTTGTATTCTTTTCTTATAACTTCTCCATTGAACTAGAGATAGAATGGAAGGGTATGTCTCTGTGCTAGCTGGATCCATCAGTTCACTCCTTGTATAGGGTGACCCCCTCACTCAAAATATCACTTATGTAATTATTAATAAAATTCACAATTCTTTCCGCAATCCAACCATATTTGGTGCAAATAAACTTCAGTCTATGTCTGACTTGTCCACTAAGTTTCAGTCACGAATGTCCAACAGTCTTTGTTTTATAACCGTTCAATAATAAACACACTTAGATACGGCGTTCAAAATTATACAATAACTCTGACACGCTCCTATCTTAGAATTTCTCTGATTTCGGCTGTGGGTGGCATTTTACAACAAAAGATTCGGTCCAGGGACAAATAGTACCACAATTGGTGACTTACGATTGAGGATTTTACCCCCGCGTGACGGTCGTATCACACCTGTAACTATTCGTTAAGAAACAAAGCTGTTTTTGCTTTTTACTCAAATAATTCATATATATTCACGTTGTCGTTGCAACTAGAGCTAGTGAAGGTCGAGACAGATGAAGAGTGCACGAGAGTTGACAACAATTGATCTCTCTAATTCGCTAGCCAGCTGATAAGTCATATTCTCAAATAGCTCAGGAAACTCTCCGATACATCTGTTACAAACCTCTCATAATACAGTTAATTTCTTAAAAGGCATACCTGGTTCTACCGCTCGGCGTCTCAGTGTCCATGCGTGTTGTACACGTATCCTCCCATACTGAGGATAATTCAGGCGATTGTGAGTAAGTGCATTGTCATTGCGAAGAAAAAGAAGTGTGAACGGAATGATGTTAAAAAATTCAGAAAACTAAGATTACAGTTCTTGATCTAGATTTTACGTGTAATTTATCTTAAAATAAAGCAATCATTAATTCCTGCAGACTAGCATTCCATTATTCTTTCGCTGTATTTGATGATTACAATCACTCTCTCGCCGTGTTGTAGTTATTGGTTCATCGAGTAAGTAATCTTAAATTAGGACTGCACACGTATCAACCTGGTGCAAAGCTTTCAAAGAAACAACGACACCTTTTGTAAGGTTCACATGTTTATTTGAATTTCCGGAAAACGAGAATAATGAACTGTAGTTATTTAAAGTACCTCAGTCTCCCACCACCATCGATGGTCCTGCGAAAGCGGTCGCGTCCTCCGACGATCGATACACTGATCCTCGCAAAATCCAGTAGGGGGAGGGGAAGAGTGAAACAGGAAGCGGAAGCGACGTCACCGCTCTTCCGGCTCTGACGTCAAACTTTTAATAAAACTACAAATAATACTAAATAACACATTCTAAATTACCATCTCTGTCGATTGACAGATTGGCGCTCATTCTGAACAAAAAAAATAAAGATGAATTTAGGAGAATAAAAAATACGAGAAAAAATTAAAAATTGTTTCTCCAAAATAGTTTAGAGGCCATTTTTAAACAGAAAGTGTGAAGGGAAATATGAAGATGCCAATTGAGAGGTTGGCGACCATTTTGAAAAAAAAAAATATTGAGAAGAAAATGTAAAGAAATTTAGAAAGAATTTTTTGTAATACTAATATTATTAGATTTTCCTAACAACTGAGAGGGTTACAAGCAAGACGACAGAAAGGAAGAAATAATGGGAAGAATCATGAAAAGTTCTGAATTATCACTTCTTCCGATTAAGAGAATGTCGGCCATTTTGGAAAATGGCAGTTAATCAAGAAAAGAAATAAATATTTAGGAGCAAAAAAGAAAAAAAAACGAAATGAATTTAAATAAGGAAATATTCAAAATTGTTTCTTGAAAGGTAAGGCGTCTCTAATCTACTTGCCTCCCCACGAGGGCATAGTTAGACACAAGATCAGTGTTTAATGTGGGGAAAAATCCAGCTCCCCAAAATGCAGCACTCTTGATTGTGACAAAAAACAAAATGAAGATTGCCTCAGTCTAGACGTATTTCTCTTTCACTGACCGGGGACAGAAAAAAAATGAAGTGTAGTATCAGAACAGATACTACATTTTACTCTTACGCGAACGACCAAGGAGTCATTTTAAAAAAAGAACAGAAACGGAGTTAATATTGAGTGGACAGATGGAAAAATACGAAAAAGTATGAAAAGAGAAAATAAATTCTGAATTAACTTCTTTGAAAATCGGAAGGATGTCCGCCATTTTGAAAACAAGAAAAGAAAGAAGACAAATTGAAGAGAAAGAAATGAAGTATAAAAAAACCCAGAAGGAAGAAAAAAAAAAGATACAAATTCCAAATTACTTATCCTGTCGTCCATTTGCCGTTAGTCGACAAACGACTGTCGTGCTTCGATTACAGACTTTCGTCCAGGCTGTGTAAATACGCATGCGCAGACATATTTTCATGGTGAAACTTCCGGAAAGTCATGTTCTTTTGCACTTGTTTTCATTTCAAAACACGCAACGGAAACGAAACATAAAAAAGTAAAACGAGAACAAGCGTGATTACGACGAGAATTGATTTCGATGGAATGAAGAAGAAGAAGAAGAAGAAGAAGAAGAAGAAGAAGAAGAAGGAGGAGAAAAAGAAGAGTTAGTAGAAGAAGAAGAAGAAGAAGGAGGAGAAGAAGAAATTTAAATTCCTTGTTTATTTAGCGATTCTCGGCTGACTGTGACAGTGATTGGCAGTGACAACTTTGTGACAACTTTGTTCCGTTCAGCTACCTACTTTGCTGCGGGCAGGTATGACACAAGGCCGGACAGTGGGGATTAAAGGCCAGCGCACAAGAGATGGTGCACTCTGGCCCTGCATAAATTGTCTGATCAGCACTGTCGGCATTTTCCGGTAGGGGCGCCTCAGGGTACAAAAAAGAGTTTAGCATTAAGTTAGAAATATTTGGGCTGGTGAATCTCTGTCCTATTTAAAGGTTCTTTATAAGATTAAGAAACGTATCTGTTATTTGATTGGTCCAACCTTTTCTTCTTTCTCTCTCTTTCTCTCTCTCTCTCTCTCTCTCTTTCGCTTTCTCTCTCTTTCTTTCTATCTCTCTTTCTCTCTCTCTTTCTATCTATCTCTCTATCTCTCTATCTATCTATCTACTTATATATATATATATATATATATATATATATATATATATATATATATATATATCTTTCTATCTATATCCCCTCTCTCTTATACTAACGTGATGTTGCTAGTTTCAGTTTTTTCTATCAGTACTATTATTGTATGTGTTCTTCAGAATTCTCTGATGTATTACCTGCTTCCTTTTTATGCTGGAACTTCCGGAAAGTCATGAGTGTTATCCTCCTAACAAAAGGCTTGGTCTTTTCAAGGCTAACGTCAATAGGCATCTCCTGTTTTTTGCGATAATCATCTTTCATTTTTTTTAGCTCCTTACAGCAAGTAGTTTCATTTCTGGAGCAGTTTCCATAAAAAAAACACTATGATTTTCGGTGGTCTACCATGCTGAAGTCAGAAATATGATTTTCGGTGGTCTACCATGCTGAAGTCAGAAATATGATTTTCGGTGGTCTACCATGCTGAAGTCAGAAATATGATTTTCGGTGGTCTACCATGCTGAAGTCAGAAATATCATTTTCGGTGGTCTATCATGCTGAGGTCAGAAATATAATTTTCGGTGGTCTATCATGCTGAAGTCAGAAATATTATTTTCGGTGATCTATCATGCAGAAGTCAGAAATATGATTTTCGGTGGTCTATCATGCTTAAGTCAGATATATCATTTTCGGTGGTCTATAATGCTGAGGTCAGAAATATCATTTTCGGTGGTCTATCATTTTGGAAGTCAGAAATATCATTTTCGGTGGTCTATAATGCTGAAGTCAGAAATATGATTTTCGGTGGGGCTTAATGCTGAGGTCAGAAATATGATTTTCGGTGGTCTATCATGCTGAGGTCAGAAATATGATTTTCGGTGGTCTATCATGCTGAGGTCAGAAATATAATGTTCGGTGGTCTATCATGCTGAAGTCAGAAATATGATTTTCAATGGTCTATCATGCTGAGGTCAGAAATATGATTTTCGGTGGTCTATCATGCTAAAGTCAGAAATATGATTTTCGGTGGTCTATCATGCTGAAGTCAGAAATATCATTTTTGGTGGTCTATCATGCTGAAGTCAGAAATATAATTTTCGATGGTCTATCATGCTGAAGTCAGAAATATGATTTTCGGTGGTCTATCCTGCTTAAGTCAGAAATATCATTTTCGGTGGTCTATCATGCACATGTCAGAAATATCATTTTCGGTGGTCTATCATGCTGAAGTCAGAAATATCATTTTCGGTGGTCTATCATGCTGAAGTCAGAAATATAATTTTTGGTGGTCTATCATGCTGAAGTCAGAAATATGATTTTTGGTAGTCTATCATGCTGAAGTCAGAAATATCATTTTCGGTGGTCTATCATGCTGAAGTCAGAAATATCATTTATGTGGTCTATCATGCTGAAGTCAGAAATATCATTTTCGGTGGTCTATCATGCTGAAGTTAGAAATATCATTTTTGGTGGTCTATCATGCTGAAGTCAGAAATATCATTTTCGGTGGTCTATCATGCACATGTCAGAAATATGATTTTCGGTGGTCTATCATGCTGAAGTCAGAAATATCATTTTCGGTGGTCTATCATGCTGAAGTCAGAAATATCATTTTCGGTGGTCTATCATGCTGAAGTCAGAAATATGATTTTTGGTAGTCTATCATGCTGAAGTCAGAAATATCATTTTCGGTGGTCTATCATGCTGAAGTTAGAAATATCATTTTCGGTGGTCTATCATGCTGAAGTCAGAAATATCATTTTCGGTGGTTTTTAACGCTTGAATTGGAAATATCATTTTCGGTTGTCTGTTACGTTGAAGTAAGAAATATTATTATTCGTTGTCTGTCATGCTGAAGCTAGAAATATTATTATCAGTGGTTTTTCATGCTTAAGTTAAAGATATCATTTTCGCTGGTCTGTCACGCTGAAGTTTGAAATATTATTAAATTACTATTATTTAAAGTCAGAAATATCATTTTCAGTGGTCAGTCATGCTTACATTTCAAATAACAGTTTTTTACTAAACGCACTGTAACAGTATCTGTCCATCTCTCAGTCTGTCACGAATAATTTCTAAATGGCAATTTCTTTGGTCTGTCACACTCAAAAATAGCATTCTTAAGTATAGTCGAAAGATTGATAGCCTTTTAATCACGAGACGCGTTAATTGAGTGGATGTATCTCTATGACTGGTTTTGTTTGTCGGTCTGTCCAATGATTGGATAGTTTGTTCTTTTACGCTTACAGCATTTATATCACTAAACGCGTAGATCGAATGGTCGTATCTTAATGGAGTCAGCTCTGATTTTGTTTCCAAATTGTATAATTCCATGTTGAAATGTGTAACTTTTTTTTGTTTCTTTTTGTTATCTGGGGAATATGAAATGCGGAGTTGTTTTCTGGGAGAAATTAAAAACGTTTTTAGCCGAGGGTTTTCTTATGGCTGCTGCATTCCGGTTGACGTGAACCCTTCCGGTTGGCATTCGTTGGGTTTCGTCCTTAATAAGTCAACGTCCTTCTTTCCTTTTAAATAAGATCAGCACTCATAATTTCATCATTCTGCATACATTCGACATTCTCTCTCTCTCTTTCTCTCTTTTTCTCTCTTTCTTTCTCTCTCTTCTTCTCTCTCTCTCTTTCTTTCGCTCTCTCTCTCTTTCTCAGTTTCTCCCTCTCTTTCGCTCTCTCTCACTCTCTCTTTCTCTCTCTCTTTCTCTCTCTTTCTTTCTCTCTCTCTCTTTCTCTCTCTTTCTTTCTCTCTCTCTCTCTCTCTCTCTCTCTCTCTCTCTCTCTCTCTCTATATATATATATATATATATATATATATATATCTTTCTCTTTCCCTCTATCCGCCTGTCAGTCTGCCATTCTTTCTCTTTCTTGCTTTCTCTCGAACTTTTTCTCTCTCTCTTTCTCTCTCTATCTCTCTCTATCTCTCTCTATCTCTCTCTTTCCCTCTAGCTCTCTTTTTCTGTCGCTTCCTTCTTTCTCTCTCTCTCTTTTACTTACCCCCTCCCTCTCTCTCTCTGCCTTTCTCTTTATCTCTTTTATTTCTATCCTTTACTTTTCATCCAGACTCTCTAACTTTCCCTTCCTCTCTTTCATTCTGTCTATCATTCTCCCTCTCCCTCTCTCCCTCTCTCCCTCCATTTCTCTCTCTCCCTCTCCATCTCTATTTACATCTGCCCCTTTTCTCTTTCTCCTCTCTCTCCCGCACTCTCTCTATTTCTCTCTTCATCTCTTCCTTCTCTTTCTCTTTCTCTTTCTCTCTTTCCCTTTCTTTCCCCCCTCTATCTGCCTGTCTGTCTATCACTCTCTCTCTCTCTCTTTATATCTACCTATCTACTCTATATGCACCAGTCTATTATTATATTTAAACTGGCTTTATCCCTGAAGCTTTCTTCCTATATAATTTAATAACACAAAATACACGCTAAACATATTTAGTTCTAGAATTGAGTTACGTTTGAAAACAAAAATGTTTCACTAATTTTTGAATTCAACATCATCTTGAAGAATCTGACTTTATCAGATCACATTAACCGTAATTTATAATTAACTGCACAAGCCAACCATATCTCTCTTAGCTATCAATCTATTTCTCTCACCCGCTCTCAATCAATGTCATACATACATTTCGTGTGAATCCGATGATTCTGGTGTTGGCATTAGTTTCCCCGATGTTTTTCTAGTTAGAAATCTTTCTGGAAAGACATCGGGTACTTACGGGAATGGCCACGGGAAGGTTGCCAACATCCCTATATGAAAGTGGTACTGTGGAACCGACTGGATTCGAACTTGGAACACCCAGGTCTTCAGTCCGTGTCGATATCCATTCAACCACCGTCACCTCCCAATCTATGTCGATTAGGTAGTACTCGATCGAGGATTGAACCCCGGTCTTAAGAATTATTAGCGAACTCTCTAACAATTATTACGATAAAATGGCTGCCATTTTGTTTCAGTTTTAGTTACTTGTTTCATAGAAATTGTAATACATTCAAAAATGGATATCAGAACCGGGATGAGAATCGTAGTCTAAATAATACAAATGATGCACTTTATCAATCCTCATCTAAAAAATTCCGAAATATAGAATAACATTCATTCTCTATAATAAACCCTGTTCCTAAGAGTTTGAACTACAAATCAACCATAGAAAAAGGGCGACCGGACGCTTCCATTTTCACCGATCTGTAGGGTAGAGCACGACACCTTTCCCTAGATTGCTCTATCCAATTTTAAACTTTACTATTTTATTGCTGAGGTATAGCAAGGACAGATCAACTACCATTCATCAAATGTTTCGTTTGACTATTTTTTAACATTTCGTAATCCTTCTGTGAGCATTTAGAGCTGGGCGGGCAACCTCCGGCCCGCGGGCCACATCCGGCCCGCGAAGGCTTAGCGTCCGGCCCGCCACCCTGTTATGTTTTATTAATGCAATTCGGCCCGCGGACCTCCCAGTAAAACTCATATCATTTTGTGACATAGACGTAAAAGTAGGTTTCGATTAAGATTTACAGTGGGATAAAAATGTATGAATATCAGCGAGCGATGATGCATGTATATTTCATTTTTCTTTAACTATTAATTTCAAATCCTTGGCCTAAGATAAAAAATAGAAAAAGAGAAAGAGAGAGGCAAAGATGAAACGAGAGACGAGGAAAGGGCATGAAACATAGAACCTGTGTGAGGTGTGTCAAAACGAATGCTGGATCAACTTGCTACTTCCCCTGTCATTAATTTTTATGATTCTAAAATGGCTCTTCGTCGGCGTCTTTTATAACATCACATACAGAAGTCTCTTGAGAAAAAATATCAGATTTGTAGAGTGTTCAATGCAATTTTTGTACAATTTATTCATGTCAACAAAATATAGTAATTCTGAGATTTCGTTTTTCACTCCGGCCCGCGATCTCCCTCCAAAAGTCTCATCTGGCCCTCACTCTGAAAAAGTTGCCCGCCCCTGATGTAAGCTAATTTACATCGTGCCTGTTTAAACAATCTGAATGGGACAGTCAAAATTGCTATAAGTAGATGGCGCTACAAAACTGACCCAACCATCTGTGAATGTAGAGATGAGGACCATACGGTGCAACACTGCCTGGTTTTCCCCCGACTTTTTCAGCACTTCAACACTGCCTGGTTTTCCACCGGTGTAGCTTGAAATATCTTGCAGAGTACAACACTATTGCAAAGGACTGCATACAAATGTAGGAAACTATCATATGACCACATGACACTTCAAAGACACGCAATGAAGAAGAAGAAGAAGAAGAAGAAGAAGAAGAAGAAGAAGAAGAAGAAAAAAGAAGAAGAAGAAGAAGAAGAAGAAGAAGAAGAAGAAGAAGAAGAAGAAGAAGAAGAAGAAGAAGAAGAAGAAGAAGCTAATAAAAAAGGAACCTTCGGGTCGCCCTCGACTATCATCGTCCACTTTACTTTAACGTCAATATTTACTTTAAAAAATCAGAACGAAATGTTTAACCGTTTTATTAAATTTATTTTTTGTTACAATTTAAATCGTTTCAAAATAAATGTTATTTACTTATTGCCGTGAGAATAACTGTCCGCTTAATATTCTTTAAATTAATTAAAATAATCTGAATTTTAACTAAAATTATTTTTTGTATTACATTTCCGGCGATTGGGCGATCCCATCTTTTAAAAAAGTGACGTAGATAATGACATACGTACGAACATGAAATTACCTTAGTGTATTATTAGATCGATGTAAAGTGGAATGTTGTCATAAATGGGTATTAACATTAAGACAAAGTTCCTTTCCTTAGATAACTACAAGATGATCTTCAACCATCGTTGCCATAGCAAATTACATCCTACCTGATTAGTATCCAACGTTCAAACTCCTCGGCCTAACATTCACAGGTAACATAAATTGGAACAAATACATAGAAGACATTGTCAAGGCTTCTGTAAAGAAAGTGCGTTCCCTCTACCATGCTAGAAAACTTTTCCCACCTGACAGTATCATATCTCTCTATAAAGCCACCATTCGCCCATGCATGAGAAGTGGCGAAGAATGACTTCTCACAGCCTGGACTCTCCTCCAGCACTCACAATAGCCACGGCTACTATTTTTCCTTTATCTTTCCATCATGCCAACCCCAAATTTCGATGTACTTGCATGACATTTTTCTTCAAATTATCATCCTGAGGAAGTCTTACAATAAAGACGAAACGTTGATGAATATATAAAAAATATCTTCTTTTTTTTTTCCTTTTTCATTTCCCATTACGTCGGATTACTATCATCCTTCGTTTCTCATATATATATATATATATATATATATATATATATATATATATATATATATATATATATATATATATATATATTTAAAAAAAATTAAATAAATGAATTTTTCATTTAAAATTTGCACGATTGTTGATTTTCAAAATATTTCACTTTAATACATTATAATCCGTGCTTCTAAGATGTTGACTTCCTTTTCTTTACTTAAAAAACGCGCCAAATCAGCGTATACAACATCGCCAGGACTAAAAAAAAAATAACGTCGTAAGATCGTGACGTGTTTTCGACCCCTCAGGGTTAATACCACCAATATGAGGAGGAAGAAAAGAAGAAAAACACTATAAGACAGTCTCGCTTGACAAGGTTGTATTTTACAACGAAAATTCGCGAAAAAAATTAAATAAATGAATTTTTCATTTAAAATTTGCACGATTGTTGATTTTCAAAATATTTCACTTTAATATATATATATATATATATATATATATATATATATATATATATATATATATATATATATATAAATGTAAATAATAAAGTTATGTCATACTGTGATTGATTGTCTGTTACGAAACAAAGCAAAGCTTACACGCGTTTCTAGGAGATCCAAAACATTTTCAAGCAAGAGAATTGTTGGCAAATGAAAATCGTACACCATATGTAAACAGTATTAAAATGTAGAACACAAAAAACGTAAAAACAATTAACAAAGGCCTTCATTTCATATGCCCTCCACCATACAGATGGGTAGGAATTAGAATATTATAATTATTTTTTATCTTCGAAAAGGAAAGGGGGAAGAAAAGAAAACAAAAAAAAGAATGAAAAAAATAAAGCAAAGAATAATAAAGAAAAAAATGGTACAAAAGAACGAACAAGAAAAAAGAAAAACAGGAAAATTGAAAGAAAGAATTGGTACAAAAACGAAAGAAAGAAAGAAGAAGAAATAGAAAGAATAGATGAAAGAATGAAATGCCGAAATAAAGAAAGAATTTGTGCAAAAGAAAGAAAGAAAGAAAGAAAGAGAAAAGAAAGGGCGAATAAAAGAAAAACTGAACGAAATGGAAGAAGAAGAAGAAAAAGAAGAAAGCGTTAAAGAAAATACGGAAAATTAAGAAAGAAAGAAACGAAAGAACGAGAAGAGAGGAAAAAGAAAAAAGAAAGAAAGAAAAAACAATAAAACAAAAAGAAAGGAAAAGGACAGATAAAAAAGAAGGAACAAATAAAGAAAACAGACAGAAAGAAACAAAGAAAGAAATAAAGGAATAAAAAGAATAAGACAAAAAGAAAATAGGGGCAGAAAGAAAAAGACAGAAAGAAAGAAGGAAAGGGGAAAAAAGCATGAGACAAAAAAAACGAAAAGGGGCAGAAAGAAAAAAAGACAGAAAAAAGGAATGAAGAAAGGAAGAAAACAGAAAGAAAAAGAAAAAGTAATTACACGGACGTAAAAGAAAGAAATGATAGAATTACCGCAAAATAAAGAAAGAGAAAAAGAAATAATTTCCATGAAAGACAGACAGACAGACAGACAGTTATCTCATTTGTAGAATCTCATCCCTTAACTATCTACTCCAACGTTGCCTAGCAACGGTGAAGCTGCAATGGTTCTCTTTTGAATGCTGTTTTAGTTTGAAGTGTCCACAGTACGCATTACCGTAACTCGTCTGTGTCGACTGAAAGACAAAACCCGTTGGCTATATTTAGACAGTGGCCGAAAACGGTTTTCTAAAATCCTAATAAGTCTGACACAAGGTCAATAATAAAGTATTCAGTAAAGATTAAACGTATGGAACCCCTGTTCCAGCAGTAGTAGCAACAACAACAACAACAACAACAACAACAAGCAGCAGAGAAACGATCTCTGTAAAATATACGATATTTATTAGTTGAAATACTTAGTATTGATTGGTCAACTTCATCAAAATACTCAGTTTTGATTGGTTGCCGATACCGGATTTCGTTGTTGTTGTTGTTGTTGTTGTTGTTGTCATCCGTCTGTCTCAGGAGACCTCATATTAGTCTGTTGTCGAGTTGCAGCGTCTGCTGTGACTGTGCATGCCTATCCTGGATCGGCAGGCTCTGTTGCAGTTACCATAGACGTAGCTCATGTCTGGTCCTGAGAGTTCTGTTACAACCCTTTGCTTTCTGCGCTCTCCTCTCCTTCCACTGTTTGTATCTCCTATCTCCGCTCCATTTGCAGCATGCCTTCACAGCAGGTCTCCAGAAGCTGTTTTCTTCAGCCACAGACTCCGGTCGATGCCACCTGCTCTCATGTCTGGCTTGCAGGCATCCTTGTAGCATAAGACAGATATTCCATGCTTGTCTGGAGCTGGTTACGGGTTCGCCGTATAGAATATCGTCCAGGTATTGCCAAGCAACGGGAATCGTCGTTGGGTGAGCAGTGCTTGAGATGTCCGCCTGAACAAGGACGCTGTGGTCCTTCCAAGTGATTCCCAGCCTGGAACAAGGAGACGCTGACTCCTAATAACAAGATGAAGATGTACCGGGCCTGTGTGAAGCATGGACCTTCTACTCCCGCCACGAGAACATGCTCAACACATTCGACCTGTGCAACCTCAGGAGAATCCTGGGAATCACAACCTTACTTCAAGCAACTGGAAAGTGGCGACTCTGGGAGCCGAGCACTTTTTGGCGTTGACGATGTAAGCGACAACCCAGGCGTGATCAGCAGCGAGAGATTCAACTTGCCACGGAAACTTATGTCAGTCTTAACGCTATTTCTTTCAAGTAACTAATTCTAACCGTGACTGCTTGACTACTGGCATCTCGACAAACAACACAAGACACAGTCATGGACGAGCAAGCATAGCGACATATTATACACAGTCTCACAAACTCTCTCACACACAAGTCCACACACATACGACTTTCTTCATCTAGACTTTTTTGGGACATTTCGTAACTCTTTTTTTTTACTCTTGAGCTTTGGTTGTTCACTCACGAGGTTAATATGTTAAATATTGGGCGAGTAAACCCACGAGTATAAAAAGCGGTTAGTTGAAAAAAAAACACGAAATAAAGGTCAGTCGGGGTCAACTTTCTGAATTAGGAGTTAGAATTTTACTACACTGTGGGAATTGATGGAAAATGATATGACGTCATGGAGTATTGTTGTCACGTCTGGGTTGGTGTACCATCCACTAGTCCCCCTCTCAGAAAAGCTCATAAAAAGCGTCTCTAATCTGATATGTCCCTCACTATCCACCAAGCTCCATCCCCTGTCCTATTGCCGCAATGTTGCATCGTTGTGATTGTTTTACAAGTACTTCAATCGAATGTGTTCCGATGAACTTGCCCCTCCCCCACACTCGACATAAATAGACTCGACCAACCCGAAAATCAGCCTTATCCCATGCATTCACTGTGGAGGTCCCCAGATGCCAGGGAGAGCCTTCTACTCTAATAGCTTCTTTCCTCGTGCTGTCGACCTGTGGAACTCCCTCCCTGCTCGCTGTTAGTCCGACTGTACCGACATGCAGAAATTTAAAACTAATGTAAACAAGTATCTTGCTGCACAGCTCCCAATTTAGGATGAACCCCAAATCTTTCACCCTAATTCTCAGTAGCCTCTTACGTCTACAGTGGCAACTTGCCTTGTTTGGGGTGAATCATGTTTTTAAAAAAATCACTCTACGAGAGAATAAGAGAGAAGGGTTAATTCCTTGAAAGCACACAACGTGTGAACATGGGAAATTGAGATGCGTTGAAATAATATGATAAAACAGTAATTTAGAACGAAGATCAAGCGGAATAAACCTCCTCTGTCTTCCATCAGTCTTGTATTGACTTAGTCCTTTTGAAAGCATAAATAAGGAGCGTGATTTCAGGGCGATAAGCCCTCGGTCTGGAAGGATCACGTGAGCGCGTACAAGAAAATGCAACTACCAATGAATGGATAACTTCTTTGTTTCATTTTACTTCAGTCGAAGTTCTCACAAATCAAGGGGCCTCTTTCTGGGGCTAACATTGGATCTCTATATGGGGTACATAGATATCCGAATATTCTATTAAAATTATCTTTTTCCTGTTACATGCTGAGTTAGGAAAGAAGTTAAAAATATTAATTTTCCTCTATCCAATTGACTAGCTAACTCTGTTGTAGTATATCTTTTTTGCGGTCTCGTGGTCTGACCGGATTCCAGTACAGGAATTCATCTAGTCTGGTGGAGCATCTAGCTAAGTGCTATTACTAGAGGCAACGTCACTTGGAAAAGGTGCACCATTCCACGTATAAGCCAGTATTGGTTAGCCATACCGATGGGATCTTTGGGGGAGGGAGGCTTTAAATACTATGTCATTTTGAATATTTAGTCAAGGTTTACTTGTAGGAGGGAGTATCCTCGTGTCAGGTTGTCCTGACAAACCACTGTACATAGAGATCTTAGACTTGGGACATCATCCACTAGTCTCTCCCTCTTAGACAAGGCCTCAAAAAGAGTCCCTATCCCATCGCCGCAATGTTGCTTCCTTGTGCCTGTTTTACAAGTATTTCAATGGATTGTGCTCTGATGAGCTTGCTGCTCTGGTACCTCCATGACGTAAATTCACTAGACCAACCCGACAATCTGCCAAATCTCATCCATTCACTGTGGAGGTCCCCAGATGTCGAAGAGTTTTCTACTTCAAAAGCTTCTTTCCTCGTGCTTCTGGACTCTGGAACTTCTTGACGGTACTCACATGCAGAAATTTAAAACTAATGTAAACAGACATTTCGCTGCGCAGCTCCTAAATTAGGTTGACCTTCCCAAAAAACCCTCACCCTTTTTTCTCAGTAGGCCCTTACGTCTACAGTGGCGGCCTGCCTTGTTTGGGGTGAACTATGTTTTAAAAAAAGGACAGTTAGAATATATGTACGTCTATATATCGTCTGAATGTTTGTCTAAGGCGACTTCAAACCTGGATATGGTAGGCATCGTTACTGTTTCTAGTAGCTCCCAATTTAGGTTTACCCCCACCCCCAAACTTTCACCCTTTTTCTCAGTAGCCTCTTACGTCTACAGTGATGGCCTGCCTTGTTAGGGGGTGAACTTTGTCAAAAAAAAAGAAAATGAGACAAAAGGTAAAAGAGAGAAAAGAGGAAAAAAGAAATGGATGGGAGAGGAACATTTTCAAAAACGAAAGAAAGAAAGAAAGAAAGAAAGAAAGCGTGTATGGGAGAGAAAAATTACAAAAGAAAGAAAGAGAGAGAAAACAGAAAGAAGGGAAGAATAGAGAAATAGAAAAGAAAGAAAAGAGAAAGAAATGAAGGAAGAAGAAAAGGAAAAATAGAGAGAAAGAAAGAAGTAATGAGGAAAAGAAAGAAAAAAGAAGGACAAGAAAACGATGGCAAATGTTGCAAGGAAAGGACTGACTGTCATGGCAGCCATGTAAATTGGAGGCTCAAATTGCCACAACGTTTTTGATCTTCGTCAAGAGAATCTGAGAAAAACAACAAACCGTTAAGGGGACGCTTTGATCTTTGTCGGTCATTAAGTCGCCAAAGTCAGCCACCCGACATAACCCGACAGTTTTTAGCACCACGCGCACCCAACTCCATCCTTCGTTTCATCTATTACTTTGCCTCCCGCTTCTCTCCTTTTTTTCTAAATCGCATTATCTTATGTATCTTAATATTGTCAGCGATACCTACTGACGCACCTACCTACATCACGCTGGTAAATCATGCTTAACTCACGAAGCACGGCTTATACTTTAAACGTTGACGTTAATAACGAGACTATCCAAGCAGAACATTCGCAGTGAACATATACGACCTTAGGTCAGAAAACAATATTTGAAATACGTGACGGGGTTTGGTACCCTAATTCCCTTTAAAAGTAAGTCTCTTGTACTTGCACAAACTTAACCTACCGATTTATCTACTGCCGGAAACACCTCTGGTAGTCTTCTTTTGGAAGGGTGTTCATCTCCGCCGTCGTGTTAGATTCAGCAGGTGTCCGGAGATGATGCGATGTTTACATTTTATGACATTGATAACTAAGAGGACTCAATTCTGATTTTTACGGAAGAGTATTGCCTTACGATATAAATATATATTCTTTGTAAATTTTAGTTGTTTTATTTTTTTGTTCTGGTCAATGAAGGTCTAATTCGTTTCTCTTTTCTAAAATATTTTAATAAAGTCCATAGTAAATCGTTCCTGCGTGGGCTTGAACCACCAATCTTTCAATACTCTGACGTATTATACCATAAAGACTTTCATGCCCTGGTCAAAGTCTTTCTCTTCTTTTTTTCAATACTTTATTAAGTTTGTGTGCAAGAAGTTAAGACAATGGATACGTTGAGGCTACCATTAGAGCACAGGGAGGAGCTGGTGCTTGTGTGATAGCAAGAGTTAGGAGTGGATGGAGTAAGTTCAGGGAAATTCTGCCATTACTAACCAGTACCACAAATTAAGTAGTGGTTCAACCGATTCAAAAATTATTATATTTGTCTCTACGAGATGAAACAGGTGTAGAGTTAATAAATAAAAATGTATTATCTGTAACTGAGATTATTACATTTTTGATTAAATAAATATAATTTATTTACAAATATCCATGTTATTTTTTTTCTTATTTTTTTTCAGGTGTTTCTGTGTCAGTGAGCTGCTTCACCTTGGTGGCCATTTCACTGGAGCGCTACTTCGCGATTTGCCGACCCCTCCATTCACGAACCTGGCAGACAGTGACCCACGCCTATATATCGATCGCCATCTGTTGGGGCATGTCGGCCGTGGTCACCATTCCGATCGCCACCTACACCACGTTGCGACCAATCCGCCACATCCACAAGTGCACAGAGGAGTGGCCCAACCCGATGGGGGAGCAGATCTACACGACCGTCCTCGATTTCGTCCTCCTACTTATTCCGATATTCATCATGTCGATGGCTTACGGTATGGTTTGCCATACCCTCTGGAAAGGGATTCACATGGATGCCCGGCTCGAAAAAGGTATGACGATTGACCCTCCTTTTCTCTCACTAATTAATTCATATTTAGAAATAAAGATACATTTTATCTAAATATCTAAACAAAACTAAATTTTTCTTTACATAATTTTCATCAGAAAATGTAACTATATGTTAAATAATATTAATAAATATTTTGAAATTATAAGAATCTATATATAAATACGATAGCGTGTGTGTTCGTGTGTCACGCTCCTACAGAAATGCAACAAATAAATTGGATGGAGAGACTTGGAATCGAAACCGTAACATCTAGCTGAAAAGCGGCGACTTTACCACTGACCTAACATAATGGAAGGAGGAGGGCATTATGGAAGGCGGAGGAGACGCGGAAACGCTTACCAAATGGACCGGTTTCAGGCTTACAATATTTATTTATTATTTTTTTTTTAATATTTAAAATTTCTTCTTCTTCTTCTTCTTCTTCTTCTTCTTATTATTATTATTATTATTATTATTATTATTATTATTAGTTATATATTAATACAATAGAGTGTGTGTTATTTATTTTGTGTGTCACGATCTGACATTCCTATTTAAGATTTGCCCCTGACAACGGGAGGGGGTAGAAAGAGGGGAGGGGGTGTGAGTTAGAGGGGAGTCGCGACCGATGGTGACTTCTGAAGAGACAGCTTTTGCCCCGGCAACCGAGTAATATAAATAAATATATATACTTCCATCCCGTCTCGCAAAATTTTGGTGAGTAAAATATGAGCATATTTCTAGACACCGAATAATATTATTAACAGTAAATTATACAGATTGATGTAGAAAACACTGTGGAATTTCCACAGGATCCCGCTAGTTTTAATTAATCTATTTCTAACAATCGGAGTGGGGTACTACCACTCAACCAACTTATAGCTATATGAGTTAGCACTATAATTTGAATAAGCGTAGGTCCCACAAATAAGCTACTCCTACGTTTATTATTATTATTACTATTATTATTACTGCTTTTATAATTATTATCTATTATTACCATTACTACTACTTAAAAAATAATCCTCGTTGTATTATTAATTTTTAGTTTAATTCAGACTAAACTTCCCAATTTTATTAGTTCACTGAAATTCTACTGCATTAACGCAATTAATATTTATTCAGAGATGTATTAATTAATATGCTATAGTTTCAAATTATCTATGTTAAATTTTCCATATTCTTCACTAACCTATCTATAGTTAACCATTATTATGCCTACAATTAAAACATATCTCATCTCGTTGATTAAGTAAGCAACCTTTATCAGGGAACATAACAATGGCAAAGAAAACAAATAAAATTGTGCAGTGTATGTGTAAAAGTTTTGTTAATCCTCCATTCTATTATAGGAACTATATTCTTATCTTTTAGGGATTTTATGTACTTGGACAGTGATGTACCTATTTTATTATTATCTGGATTATTAAATGAAAATTTGTGGTTACTGTCTCTCGCCTTAAAGTTAGTACTTGTCCACCATATGTGAATTTTTTAATTATGATTGTTTCCTGCGAATACACGAATAAACAATATTTTTGGTTAAACACTTTTCTTGCAACGGGCATTTCTTCTTATCTTGTGAGTATTATTTTGTAAGTTGTTAATTCTTTTGTTTTCATCACTTTTTAATATCTGTCTATTTAATTATTTTTAAGTATTTTTTAATTATTTTTTATTATTTTTTTAATTAGTTTGAATTATTTTTAATTGTTTTTAATTACTTTTATTTTCCCAAGTTATTTTTACAACTATGACTAACTTTAATCGCGTTTTTACTAAATATTTTATGCAGTGGGTTATTGGGGAATGTCGATTTAAAAGATATACGAAGAAAAAGAAAGATCCAGGTTGTCCTCGATGGCCGTTCTTCTAAGCAACATGACATAAATGCTGGTGTACCCTAGGGATCCATTCTTGGACCTCTACTGTTCCTGATTTTCATAAATGACCTCCCTGATATTATTGAGACTGAGATAGGAATGTTTGCTGACGACACCACGCTCTACTCTCGTCATGTGAGCAAAACTGACGCACACATTTCTGAGGCAATGGCTGAATCCTTAGAAAATTACCTCCAGTCTGTAGTGGGATGGTAAATTTTAATGCCGCAAAGACAAAGATACTTTACTTCAATAACTACAAGACACCTCTCCAACCACCGATTGTCATGACAAATAACACCCTACCTGAGAGTTCATCATTCAAACTCCTCGGCCTAACTTTCACAGATAACATGAATTGGAATAAATACATTGAAAATATTGCCAGGGCTGCTACAAAGAAGGTGGTCTCTCTCTACCGTGCTAGTAAACTTCTCACACCTGACATTATCCTAACTCTCTACAAAGCCACCATCCACCAATGCATGGAGTAGTGTTGCCACATCTGGGCTGGTGCATCATCCGCTAGTCTCTCCCTCTTAGACAAGGTCCAAAAAAGAGTCGCCAACTTAATAGGTCCCTCGCTATCCACCAAGCTCCAGCCCCTGTCCCATCGCCACAATGTTGCTTCCTTGTGCCTGTTTTACAAGTACTAAATGTATTGTGCTCTGATGAGCTTGCTGCTCTGGTGACCCCACGACGTAAATTCACTAGACCAACCAAACAATCTGCCAAATCCCATCCATTCACCGTGGATGTCCCCAGATGCCGAAGAGCTTTCTACTCCAAAAGCATCTATCCTCGGGCTGCTGGACTCTGGAACTCCCTCCCTGCTCCCTGTTTTCCTGACAGTACTGACATGCAGAAATTTAAAAGTAATGTAAACAGACATCTCGCTGCGCAGCTCTTAATTTAGGTTGACCTCCCAAAAAACCCTCACCCTTTTTCTTAGTAGCCCCTACGTCTACAGTTACGGTCTGCCTTGTTTGGGGTGAACTATGTTTTAAAAAATGGCTAATTTTAAGATTTTACTGGTAGATTATATGGGGGAGTATACCAAATGATTCTTCGGTTTCTATTTCTCCTTCTATTGTTTTTATTCCTACTATCTTGGTATTCAATGTTTGTGTAATTTTTTCAGCTTCGGTGATCGAAGTCACTACTTAAATTAGTATTTCTAACTATTAGAGATTAACGAGCAACATTGCAAAACGAGAGAGCTTTGAGGTATTTAACGAAACTTGTATATATATATATATATATATATATATATATATATATATATATATATATATATATATATATATAAGAAGATATGTTGGTCTCCCTTTATACATATATATATATATATATATATATATATATATTTATATATATATATATATATATAGGCAGTATTTTCTCTTTAAGACAAATATCGTTAAATATGACTGACAACTTAACTTATTTGAGGATTCTTTCTTTTAGTCGAATCAGATTTTTTGCTTCGGTGGGAAATTTGCTCATGGATGTGTCATAATTGTTGGTGTCATAAGTACTTTCGATTCCATCCATGTCTATCTTCAGGGGAATCAGTTAAAGACCGTAGTGTTAATATTAATATGTATTTTTGTATTAATTATATTATTATATTAATTATATTATTAATAGTGTTGGTCCTTTTTCTAACAGTGTATATATGTACATACGAGGCCTTAAACCTTAGGCAAGAAAATATATTTCAAATACGTGACTGGGTTGTGACCCTAACCCCCTTCAAAGTAGTCCCATTGCGCTTGCACACACTTAGCCCACCGATCCATCCACTGCCGGAAACACCTCCGTAAGTCTTATTTTGGAATGGTGTTTATCTCCGCCGTCGCGTTCCGCATTATCTCTTTTTCGCATCCTCTCAACAACAGCTGCACTCTGAGCAGTTTGGGGCCTGCCAGAACGCTGGTCACTTTCTGCTGATGTGCGGCCATTTTTTGAATCGGTTGAACCACTCCTTAATTTGTGTTACACCCATCGCATCCTTTCCAAACACCTGCTGAATCTAATTTTTGAAAATACCTTAGAATGTTCTTAGCAAGAGATTTTTTTTAGATAGGCAGAAACAATTGTTTGAATTAAAATGTTATTTTTAATTCGGAACATTTACCAAATTATTATTATGATATTATATTCTGAGCTCTGTTGGTATATACACTATTGAGCTACCATCACAATTTATCTATATATATATATATATATATATATATATATATATATATATATATATATATATATATATATATATATATATATATAATATCTGGGAATTCTTTAAAGTCATCAAACTCTGAAATACTAGTTTTTGTCTGAATTATTACAAATTAAACACGTAAATTCCAGATTCCTATTCATTTGAACCCTAATTTCCCAATTGGAACCCTTTAAAACTTTCTGAATTATATATTAGTTCGTTTAAAAATCCGTTTTAATTACGGGACCCCCCCCCCTTTTCGAAATATTTACTTACTGACCTGAATTCATTTGTGTTTTTAGCTTATGATAACCCCACCGGTTTTATTGCTTACTAGCAATAAGCAGTAACCAAACAATCCCTTCCCCTTCTCTTTTCCCAGCATCAGCAATAGTTCATTCAACTAACCCTATCACCCACCTTCTTTATTCTTTATCTTTATCCCTTCCCCTACTTCCTCGTTTGGCCTTGTCTCCAACCAAAGCTGTCGCTTTTCTTAGACTCGATCGAAGTCACTACTTAAATTCCCGACTGCCTGCGTTTAATATACAAAGTTCAATCTCAACTTCTGAAAAACTACTCTCATTCTCGGTCCACGGAAGTACTTTAAAATGGCCCGAATCCTCAAAATCACTTCCGAATCAGCGTACTCCACCTACGATTGAACTAAACATCTTTCTATTTGATTTACTTCATTCTTGAACTTTTTCAACGCTGACTTCACGAAAACCCTTTTTTCCATCTTTAAATCTTCTTGCACCGGACACCTTATCAACGGACATTCCCCAACTGGACAGACCCCATATTTTTTTACATGCACACTCTCACTCTCTATTACTTAATATTTTTTCAAATTTTGAATTTTAGCTTTTCCACTGCCAATTTATCCATCTATGTAATTTCGTCTGATGATAAGATTTTAATCTTTGAAAAGCCTTGGCTTAAGGAAAAAATAATAAACGTGTTTTACCGAGTACACCTTGCATTGAACAATCAAAGTTGAAATAGGTTTGTCATTCGTGCATGTTAATCCCTCTTCTTTCATTTATCTTTATATATATATATATATATATATATATATATATATATATATATATATATATATATATATATAGTAAATGTTTTTATTCGAACATGTACATAGTCTGCTACCCTTTGGATTTCTACCCTGTGGATTTTTACCCTGTGGATTTTTACTCTACCTGGATTATATATATATATATATATATATATATATATATATATATATATATATATATATATATATATATATATATATCTTAGTCTTCATTATACAGCGGCAAATTGTAAAATGCTTCCCAATGATGATTTTTTTCTCGAAGTTACATCATTGGTTTTACTTTTGCGATGGCCGACCTTACCGTTGAAGAATGCACGGCGTGTTGTTCAGTGTTCGGCACGGATCGGAATGTTTCGTTAATGAATTCAATTTTTCATTTTTATAAAATGGCTTTTTTTTCGTTTTTTTTCTTTTTGTAAAAAAAAAATTATCATAACATATTTTTTGTTTTTTATTATTTGACTTACCAAAAACAGCAGCATTTTATAAAAAAAAAAGACAACAATTTAAAATTGAATTCATTAATGACGCATTGAATCCGTCGACACGAACTGAATGTAACGTTGTTGTTATTTTTTGTTGTTTTTTTTTTTTGCTTGTTTGTTTTTTTAACGGGTTTCGCTAAACATTGCGCGAAATATTATTTTAACTAGATTCAAAATATGCAATATGTTTGATATATAATATATAGTTTTTCAATGTCAAAATGTATAAAAATATTTTTACAAAATGTTACTTTTATGTAAAATATATGTAAAATATATGTAAAATATATGTAAAATACATTTAAAATACATTTAAAATATATGTAAAATATATTTGAAAAATATTTTGAGTATATGTAAAATATATGTAAAATATATGTAAAATATATTTAAAATACATTTAAAATATATGTAAAAAATATTTGAAATATATTTGAAATATATGTAAAATATATGTAAAATATATGTTAAATATATGTGAAATATATGTGAAATATATGTATAATATATTTAAAACACATTTAAAATATATGTGAAAATAAGTAAAATATATGTAAAATATATTTGAAATATATGTAAAATATATGTAAAATAAATGTAAAATATTTGTAAAATATATTGAAAATACATTACAAATATCTGTGAAAATATGTAAAATATATGTAAAATATATTTGAAATATATTTGAAATATATTTGAAATATATGTAAAATATATGTGAAATATATGTGAAATATATGTAAAATATATTTTTAATATATGTGAAATATATGTAAAATATATGTAAAATATATGTAAAATATATGTGAAAATATGTAAAATATATGTAAAATATATTTGAAATATATTTGAAAATATGTAAAATATATGTAAAATATATGTAAAATATATTTGAAAATATGTAAAATATATGTAAAATATATTGAAAATACGTTACAAATATATGTGAAAAATATGTAAAATATATGTAAAATATATGTAATATAGTTTAAAATATATATTTATACTATACAAGAAGAATACAGGATTCACTCCTAAACTAAGCAACCGATCATTATAAATTTGAAAACACAGCTGCTCGGCGTAAAGGTTCGTAATGTGGTCTATATTTAGTTTAATGTAGTTTTATGCATAGAGTGTAAAAACAGATGGAAAACTTTCATGAAAATTCAGATCCATCCGATTTTTCTGAATAATAAGAATTAGAAGTCAATGAATAAATTTCAGTTTCCCTGGAGGATTTAAAAGAGCTTTTAGTGGAAATGATATGAGTACAACATCCCATTTAAAAATCAAAATATTTCAGATTTGCATTCAATTTGATCCATAGTCATTCGATGATAATTAACTATAATTCCTTGAATTTCACTTTCTTCTTACGACTCCTTACACTAAAAC
>OY744546.1:2535000-2575000 GCA_963556195.1 Sepiola atlantica
ATTCCCCTGCCAAGAACACGGCTACCATCTTAATGATTATTCATTCACTTGGAAATCATTGTAAACTTGTTCCTGCTATTGTGACTTTATTCCCCTGCCAAGAACACGGCTACCATCTTAATGATTATTCATTCACTTGGAAATCATTGTAAACTTGTTCCTGTTATTGTGACTTTATTCCCCTGCCAAGAACACGGCTACCATCTTAATGATTATTCATTCACTTCAAAATCATTGTAAACTTGTTCCTGTTATTGTGACTTTATTCCCCTGCCAAGAACACGGCTACCATCTTAATGATTATTCATTCACTTGGAAATCATTGTAAACTTGTTCCTGCTATTGTGACTTTATTCCCCTGCCAAGAACACGGCTACCATCTTAATGATTATTTATTCGCTTGGAAATCATTGTTAACTTGTTCCTGCTATTGTGACTTTATTCCCCTGCCAAGAACACGGCTACCATCTTAATGATTATTCATTCACTTGAAAATCATTGTAAACTTGTTCCTGTTATTGTGACTTTATTCCCCTGGCAAGAACACGGCTACCATCTTAATGATTATTCATTCACTTGGAAATCATTGTAAACTTGTTCCTGCTATTGTGACTTTATTCCCCGGCCAAGAACACGGCTACCATCTTAATGATTATTCATTCACTTGGAAATCATTGTAAACTTGTTCCTGCTATTGTGACTTTATTCCCCTGCCAAGAACACGGCTACCATCTTAATGATTAGTCATTCATTTGGAAATCATTGTAAACTTGTTCCTGTTATTGTGACTTTATTCTCCTACCAAGAACACGGCTACCCTCCTAAGGATTATTCATTCACTTGGAAATCACTGTCAACTTGTTCCTGCTATTGTGACTTTATTCCCCTACCAAGAACACGGCTACCCTCCTAAGGATTATTCATTCACTTGGAAATCATTGAAAACTTGTTCCTGCTATTGTGACTTTATTCCCCTACCAAGAACACGGCTACCATCTTAATGATTATTCATTCACTTGGAAATCATTGTAAACTTGTTCCTGTTATTGTGACTTTATTCCCCTGCCAAGAACACGGCTACCATCTTAATGATTATTCATTAACTTGGAAATCATTGTAAACTTGTTCCTGCTATTGTGACTTTATTCCTCTGCCAAGAACACGGCTACCATCTTAATGATTATTCATTCACTTGGAAATCATTGTAAACTTGTTCCTGTTATTGTGACTTTATTCCCCTGCCAAGAACACGGCTACCATCTTAATGATTATTCATTCACTTGGAAATCATTGTAAACTTGTTCCTGTTATTGTGACTTTATTCCCCTGCCAAGAACACGGCTACCATCTTAATGGTTATTCATTCACTTGGAAATCATTGTAAACTTGTTCCTGCTATTGTGACTTTATTCCCCTGCCAAGAACACGGCTACCATCTTAATGATTATTCATTCACTTGAAAATCATTGTAAACTTGTTCCTGTTATTGTGACTTTATTCCCCTGGCAAGAACACGGCTACCATCTTAATGATTATTCATTCGCTTGGAAATCATTGTAAACTTGTTCCTGTTATTGTGACTTTATTCCCCTGCCAAGAACACGGCTACCATCTTAATGATTAGTCATTCACTTGGAAATCATTGTAAACTTGTTCCTGTTATTGTGACTTTATTCCCCTGCCAAGAACACTGCTACCATCTTAATGATTATTCATTCACGTGAAAATCATTGTAAACTTGTTCCTGCTATTGTGACTTTATTACCCTGCCAAGAACACGGCTACCATCTTAATGATTATTCATTCACTTGGAAATCATTGTCAACTTGTTCCTGTTATTGTGACTTTATTCCCCTGCCAAGAACACGGCTACCATCTTAATGATTATTCATTCACTTGGAAATCATTGTCAACTTGTTCCTGCTATTGTGACTTTATTACCCTGCCAAGAACACGGCTACCATCTTAATTATTATTCATTCACTTGGAAATCATTGTCAACTTGTTCCTGTTATTGTGACTTTATTCCCCTGCCAAGAACACGGCTACCATCTTAATGATTATTCATTCACTTGGAAATCATTGTCAACTTGTTCCTGCTATTGTGACTTTATTCCCCTGCCAAGAACACGGCTACCATCTTAATGATTATTCATTCACTTGGAAATCATTGTAAACTTGTTCCTGTTATTGTGACTTTATTCCCCTGCCAAGAACACGGCTACCATCTTAATGATGTTTCATTCACTTGGAAATCATTGTAAACTTGTTCCTGCTATTGTGACTTTATTCCCCTGCCAAGAACACGGCTACCATCTTAATGATTATTCATTCACTTGAAAATCATTGTAAACTTGTTCCTGTTATTGTGACTTTATTCCCCTGGCAAGAACACGGCTACCATCTTAATGATTATTCATTCACTTGGAAATCATTGTAAACTTGTTCCTGTTATTGTGACTTTATTCCCCTGCCAAGAACACGGCTACCATCTTAATGATTATTCATTCACTTGGAAATCATTGTAAACTTGTTCCTGCTATTGTGACTTTATTCCCCTGCCAAGAACACGGCTACCATCTTAATGATTAGTCATTCATTTGGAAATCATTGTAAACTTGTTCCTGTTATTGTGACTTGATTCTCCTACCAAGAACACGGCTACCCTCCTAAGGATTATTCATTCACTTGGAAATCACTGTCAACTTGTTCCTGCTATTGTGACTTTATTCCCCTACCAAGAACACGGCTACCCTCCTAAGGATTATTCATTCACTTGGAAATCATTGAAAACTTGTTCCTGCTATTGTGACTTTATTCCCCTACCAAGAACACGGCTACCATCTTAATGATTATTCATTCACTTGGAAATCATTGTAAACTTGTTCCTGTTATTGTGACTTTATTCCCCTGCCAAGAACACGGCTACCATCTTAATGATTATTCATTCACTTGGAAATCATTGTAAACTTGTTCCTGCTATTGTGACTTTATTCCTCTGCCAAGAACACGGCTACCATCTTAATGATTATTCATTCACTTGGAAATCATTGTAAACTTGTTCCTGTTATTGTGACTTTATTCCCCTGCCAAGAACACGGCTACCATCTTAATGATTATTCATTCACTTGGAAATCATTGTAAACTTGTTCCTGTTATTGTGACTTTATTCCCCTGCCAAGAACACGGCTACCATCTTAATGATTATTCATTCACTTGGAAATCATTGTAAACTTGTTCCTGCTATTGTGACTTTATTCCCCTGCCAAGAACACGGCTACCATCTTAATGATTATTCATTCGCTTGGAAATCATTGTAAACTTGTTCCTGTTATTGTGACTTTATTCCCCTGCCAAGAACACGGCTACCATCTTAATGATTAGTCATTCACTTGGAAATCATTGTAAACTTGTTCCTGTTATTGTGACTTTATTCCCCTGCCAAGAACACTGCTACCATCTTAATGATTATTCATTCACGTGAAAATCATTGTAAACTTGTTCCTGCTATTGTGACTTTATTACCCTGCCAAGAACACGGCTACCATCTTAATGATTATTCATTCACTTGGAAATCATTGTCAACTTGTTCCTGTTATTGTGACTTTATTCCCCTGCCAAGAACACGGCTACCATCTTAATGATTATTCATTCACTTGGAAATCATTGTCAACTTGTTCCTGCTATTGTGACTTTATTACCCTGCCAAGAACACGGCTACCATCTTAATGATTATTCATTCACTTGGAAATCATTGTCAACTTGTTCCTGTTATTGTGACTTTATTCCCCTGCCAAGAACACGGCTACCATCTTAATGATTATTCATTCACTTGGAAATCATTGTCAACTTGTTCCTGCTATTGTGACTTTATTCCCCTGCCAAGAACACGGCTACCATCTTAATGATTATTCATTCACTTGGAAATCATTGTAAACTTGTTCCTGTTATTGTGACTTTATTCCCCTGCCAAGAACACGGCTACCATCTTAATGATGTTTCATTCACTTGGAAATCATTGTAAACTTGTTCCTGCTATTGTGACTTTATTCCCCTGCCAAGAACACGGCTACCATCTTAATGATTATTCATTCACTTGGAAATCATTGTAAACTTTTTCCTGCTATTGTGACTTTATTCCCCTGCCAAGGACACGGCTACCATCTTAATGATTATTCATTCACGTGAAAATCATTGTCAACTTGTTCCTGCTATTGTGACTTTATTCCCCTGCCAAGAACACGGCTACCATCTTAATGATTATTTATTCGCTTGGAAATCATTGTAAACTTGTTCCTGCTATTGTGACTTTATTCCCCTGCCAAGAACACGGCTACCATCTTAATGATTATTCATTCACTTGGAAATCATTGTCAACTTGTTCCTGCTATTGTGACTTTATTCCCCTGCCAAGAACACGGCTACCATCTTAATGATTATTCATTCACTTGGAAATCATTGTCAACTTGTTCCTGCTATTGTGACTTTATTTCCCTGCCAAGAACACGGCTACCATCTTAATGATTATTCATTCACTTGGAAATCATTGTCAACTTGTTCCTGTTATTGTGACTTTATTCCCCTGCCAAGAACACGGCTACCCTCCTAAGGATTATTTATTCGCTTGGAAATCATTGTTAACTTGTTACTGCTATTGTGACTTTATTCCCCTGCCAAGAACACGGCTACCATCTTAATGATTATTCATTCACTTGGAAATCATTGTCAACTTGTTCCTGCTATTGTGACTTTATTCCCCTGCCAAGAACACGGCTACTCTCCTAAGGATTATTTATTCGCTTGGAAATCATTGTTAACTTGTTCCTGCTATTGTGACTTTATTCCCCTGCCAAGAACACGGCTACCATCTTAATGATTAGTCATTCACTTGGAAATCATTGTCAACTTGTTCCTGCTATTGTGACTTTATTCCCCTGCCAAGAACACGGCTACCCTCCTAAGGATTATTTATTCGCTTGGAAATCATTGTAAACTTGTTCCTGCTATTGTGACTTTATTCCCCTGCCAAGAACACGGCTACCCTCCTAAGGATTATTTATTCGCTTGGAAATCATTGTTAACTTGTTCCTGCTATTGTGACTTTATTCCCCTGCCAAGAACATGTCTAAATGGAAATGAAAATCATTGTTAACTTGTTCCTTTTTTTTTCAAACGTATTTCCTCTTTTATTGATGTCAAGTGCGAAAGAGAATGAGAAAAATCCAACATGGCGTTCAACGATTAAGGCATTGCATTAAAGTTCGAATTTCAAGTTTGAAAAAAATAAATTGGAATTTTATTTTGGGATAAAAAATACAATTATAGACTAATTAATAAGTTTTATCCAAAATCCCCCAAAAAACAAAACTGTTTTAATGTATTACAAATGTTTACTAGATTGTAAATAAACTGTTTATTTTGAAACAAACAAAAAAAAACATATTTTAATTGATTTCAATAAATGTTCTATTAATTAATTATTTATAATTATTTATAATTATTAATTTTGTGTTTCTTTACTGAATTCGTAATCTTTCATGTTCGATTTACTTTTGAGTTTTAAAAAATCAAGAAACATTTAATTTTTTTTCGGAAATGAGAGCAATTCTTATAAAATGTCCAGGCTAAATTAAATTCATTAAAAAGTACGTGAACCCTAATACAAAAAAAAAACGATAAAATGAACCACAGTAAACATAGATATTCAAATCTGGATACAATAGACCCAAAATAGCTCACTATAAAGGGAAAGCAAAATGCCCTCAATCACACTCTTTCATTTCGTAGTTCAGACGAGAGAGAAAGGGGGGGGGTCGATTCTTTTGACCAATTTACCACATCTACTTTTTGTACCCGTGACGTCACAGCCAAGACACGTGGTCTTCTTTTAATCGTAAATAGAAAATTCCACTTTATCTAATTTTTAATCCTACGTGGAAATTTACCATACAAAACCGGTTCTTCCACCCCCGTCTCCAATAATGCAACATTTAGACTTCTATTATTATCTCGATACTTATTTTCACAACGTTTCGACCGACGTAAGATCAGACCTTTTGTAGGTGCATCTTCGCCAATTTGGGAATCGTCATGTCGAATTTTTGGAACCTATATGGAGTTTTAAAATTAATCCTTTATTTAATCAGCAAGAGTAGGTCATTTTTTTTTATTGTTGAATTAAATTTCATTAAAAGTACTTGAACCCTAATAGAAAAAAAAGATAACCTGATTTACAGTAAACATATTCTAATAAACACGAAATATCTCACTTTATAGGGTACGCGAAATGAATTCATGCTTTTTTCCCCCTTTTTTTCTTTTCCTGTAGTAGATTCCATGTGACCCTTCGTAGCTTATGCGGGTTGGTTTCCGCATTCAATGATTTTTCTTACGATTGCAGCTGTTTTGATCATTGCCGTCCTCTGTATAGTTTCAATGATTCCTTTGATTCCAATTTCTCCCAGTCATTTCTCCAGGTTTTTTGGGATTGTTCCTAGTGCTCCTACGATTATTGATACTGACTTTCTTCATGCTCCATATTACTTTCAGGTCTCTGGCTAGTTCCGTGTATTCGCTTTGTTTTTCCGTTTCTTTGATCTTCACTCTGTTGTCTGCTGTAATCCAAAGAATTTCAACCGGGTTTATAAAAAGTGCTCAATATCAAATAGAGCTTTTATATATGATCATTTTTATTTACACAGACGTGTAAAAACTGCGACACTGGCATGTCGATGTTATCGATCAATAGCTACTATAAACTGAGATCTCATCAGGTAGAGTTATAATCCGATCCTGTTATGCTTTATTATTGCAATCCGGCCCGCGGACCTCCCAGTAAAACTCATATCATTTTGTGACATAGACGTAAAAGTAGGTGTCAATAAAGATTTACAGTGGGATAAAAATGTATAAACATCAGCGAGCGATTATGCATGTATATTTCATTTTTCTTTAACTATTAATTTCAAATCCTTGGCCTGAGATAAAAATAGAAAAAGAGAAAGAAAGAGGCAAAGATGAAACGTGAGACGAGGAAAGGGCATGAAACATAGAACTTATGTGAGGTGTGTCAAAACGAATGCTGGATCAACTTGCTACTTCCCCCGTCATTACATTTTATAATTCCAAAATGGCTCTTCGTCGGCGCCTTTTATAACATCACATATAGAAGTCTCTTGAGAAAAAATATCAGATTTGTAGAGTGTTTTTCAATGCAATTTTTGTACAATTTATTAATGTAAACAAAATATAGTAATTCTGAGATTTCGTTTTTCACTCCGGCCCGCGATCTCCTTCCAAAAGTCTCATCTGGCCCTCACTCTGAAAAGGTTGCCCGCCCCTGTCTTACAATAATATAATGTTTGAGAGAAAATATAAAAAAAGGCAGATAAATAATGAAAAAGAGAAAGAAAAAAATATTTCAAAGAGCCTCCCCTCGGGGGAGCTGTGTTATCAACGCTGTCTAACAGACGTTGTGTAGCACCCGGTCGATTATGGAAGGAAGGGTAAATATTGTAATCGATTATTCGCTTGGATGAAGTGATAAAACCACACAATGAAAATTATTTTATCAGCGTCGCTTAGAATGTTATAAGCAATCTCGTAATGGGTTATTCTATCTACATCCGAATTATCAACATGGTTCAAGGCTGCGCATATTTGAGCCCTTGTTTAAGCAGACACATCCTCCTACATCGGCGATATCTTTTTGCTAGATCTGCTTTTTCTTTGCATGTCTTTGAAGTGTAACGTGGTCATACTATTTTACATATCCCTTTGCATTTTTGATGTACCCTGCAAGATCTTTCAAGCTGCACCGGTTGGGCAGTAGAGGGCAGACAAGGCAGTGCTACATCGTATGGTTCACCCCTCCACATTCGCATATTGGTTGAGTCAGTTTTGTAGCCCCATCTAGTCATAGCAACTTGATCGCCCCATTCCCATTCTCAGGCGGTTGGGTGTTTTCCACTGGACCTAAAGTGCTTCTGAGCCTGAAGATTGGGCCTCGAAAAGGGGTATTCCAGGTTAGTAGGAAGGGATCTATCCTCTAGCTCTCTGGTCCACAGCTGTAGTCTGGTCTCTTCCTGATATGTTGTTAAGGGCTCGACATGGCTAAGGAAGCTTCTCCTTGACTTTACTTTTTTGTTCGTTGGTTCGTCCATGGCGTTTATCACTGGTAACCTTTGTGATCTCTACTCGCCAGGTTAAGATAGATCGACTTCTGGCTTTGTGGTCAGCTGACGCTCCATACGAGGTAAGATGTTAAAAATGTGAGACATTAGTGACAGAGTTACAAAAAATCAATTACTTTCCAAGGTGGGGCATAATGGGTCACACCTCTGAATGGAAAAGTTTACAAAACATAATGTGCCCACGTTACTTGGCGTGTTTCCTAGAATATATATTCTATAATTCATAATGATATGTTCATTAGTTTAGGGGTGAATCCTGTACATAGCAATATATATTTAAACATATACATATACCTAATTATATATATATATATATATATATATATATATATATATATATATATTTTAGTATTTCATGTATCCACATAAAATTTTATAAGGAGATATAATTTTTCATGTATCAATTTTCAGTATTTACTTTAAACAGTGCTCGATACGTAAGTAGAGCTAGGTAGTAAGTTATGAAAATATATTTATGACAATCAAGCTACACAGAGGCTCCCGCGTTTCATCCCCGGAGGGAATCTTCAGGCTAAAATGCATTTTAGCCTGAAGATTCCCTCCGGTGATGAAACGCGGAAGCCTCTGTGTAGCTTGATTGCCATAAATATATTTTCATAACTTACTATATATATATATATATATATATATATATATATATATGTAATTATTTTTATTGATGATTGCAGCGTTCGTTGTTTTTTGCTTACTATCACCAATAAAAATAATTACATAAATATACATAAATATTTAGGTGATAAAAATCGTACGTATTTCTAGACGGAGCGTCTTGGTCCAGTGGTAAAGACGCTGGACTATAGACATCAATATCGAAGATTCGATCCTTGTCTAAGTTAGCCATGCTAATTGCAGCTGTGAGCCAGAAACACGTGTCCATGGATTACTTTTATGTACGCATAAAATTAATAAAAAAATATATATAAACGAAAAATATGTCCTATAAAGTTAAGGGCGACTAATAATGCAATTTTCTGCATCTTAATCACTTAGGAAAGTGAGACTATCGAAATAATAGTAAGCAAAATAACAACGAACGCTACAATCACCAATAAAAATAATTACATAAAAATACATTAAATATTTTGGTGATAAAAATCGTACATATTTCTAGTCTTGTTCCATTGGTAAAGACGCTGGACTATAGATATCAATATCTAAGATTCGATCTCTGTCTAAGTTAGCCATGCTGATGACGGCTGTGAGCCAGAAACACGTGTCCATGGATTACTTTTATGTACGTATAAAATTAATAAAAATATATATATATAATGGCTTGAACGAAAGAATAAAATGAGAAATTAATCAAACTTCATTACATATCAAAGTTCAAGCAAAAAATATCGTAATGTCCTTAATCCATGGATTTTCAAAGAAAATCTTCTCCTCTGAGGACTACTACCGCCATGACATCACTGTGAGTAAAAACTTTGAAAATATATAAAAAATATATAAAACATAAAGTATAACGGCAAAACACACACTTTTATGTTAACATACTCCATCAAGGTACGGGTTGATTTGATGTTCAATCTTTGCGATGTATCCAACTCAAATACACAGAGAGAGAGAGAGAGAGAGAGAGAGAGACACACACACAGAGACAGACAGACAGACAGAGAGAGAAAGAACACAATACGTGCCCAAGGGAACTAAAACAGACAAAACTCCCATCAACTGATATACACCTAAACAAAATACACACGCACAAACCTAGGCTGAGTTGATTTGATGTTCAATCTTTGCGATGTATCCAACTCAAATACAGAGAGAGAGAGAGAGAGAGAGAGAGAGAGAAAGAGAGAGAGAGGGAGAGAGACACACACACACACAGACAGACAGACAGAGAGAGAGAGAAAGAACACAACACGTGCCCAAGGGAACTAAAACAGACAAAACTCCCATCAACTGATATACCCCTAAACAAAATACACACGCACAAACCTAGGCTGAGTTGATTTGATGTTCAATCTTTACAATGTACCAAAGTGAAAAAGTTTTAAAGAATCTTTTTCTATATATATAAGTTTTTAAAGAATATATATATATATATATATATATATATATATATATATATGTATATATATATATATATATATATATATATATAGAGAGAGAGAGAGAGAGAGAGAGAGAGAGAGAAAATATAAATTTACTTGCAAATATTTTCACAAAACTGAAAGTGTAGATTCATTGCAATTAATAAAGCTTTTTTATCGATCCCGAATCTTCGAAAACAGATTCCTTTAGAATATTATTGGAATATCGAAAAACAGATGTGAAAATCGATATGAACTAAATGCGGGGGTTTTTAAGAGTACACAAAATATAATTAAAAGTAGATTGAATACTAGTCGACTGGGATAAAGTAGGTAAAAGTTATGCAGTGGAAATGGGTATCTCCTTGTGTACTTGTATTGAATGTTCAGTATTGGATATTCAGTATTAAATATTCAGTATTGGATGTTCAGTATTGGATCTTCAGTATTAGATATTCAGTATTGGATATTTAGTATTGGATATTCAGTATTGGATGTTCAGTGTTGGATGTTCAGTATTGGATATTCGGTATCGGATGTCCAGTAAGGGATGTTGAGTATTGGATATTCAGTATTGGCTATTCAGTATTGGATGTTCAGTATCGGATGTTCAGTATTAGATATTCAGTATTGGATGTTCGGTATTGGATATTCAGTATTGGATGTTCAGTATTAGATGTTCAGTATTGAATATTCAGTATTGGGTGCTCTGTATTGGATGTTCAGTATTGGATGTTCAGTATTGGATGTTCAGTATCGGATGCACAGTATTAGATGTTCAGTATTAGATGTTCAGTATTGGATATTCGGTATCGGATGTTCAATAAGGGATGTTAAGTATTGGATATTCTGTATTAAATGTTCCGTATTGGATATTCACTATTGGATGTTCAGTATTCGATGTTCTGTATTGAATATTCAGTATTGGATGTTCAGTATTGGATGTTCAGTATTAGATATTCAGTATCGGATGCTCAGTATTGGATGTTGAGTATTGGATATTCAGTATTATATGTTCAGTATTGGATGTTCAGTATTGGATATTCGGTATCGGATGTTCAATAAGGGATGTTGAGTATTGGATATTCTGTATTAAATGTTCCGTATTTGATATTCAGTATTAGATGCTGAATAGTAATGTTTTCTGAGAGAAATGTTTTCTAAGAGTATAAAAGTATTAACCTACCTATAGAATACGATTTTACAACCTTACTCGGCATTAAATAACCCATAGATTGTTGATTGATATGCCGTAAACCAAACAAAACCAAATTTAAATAAAACAAGCCAAGCATGAGGTGTGTATAAACGTATTATACACATCGCGGTTGGAATTCCTCGTCGCCATCACCGGCTCGCTCACCTCACACGTACACAATGTGCTTCTTAACTAAATATAGTATATTCGTGATTCTGTCACGCTTAAGTTTGAAATATCAATTTTGTTGGTCTGTCACGCTTAATTATAGATAGAATTTGTATTTATCTCAAATTTATATTTATCTCAAATTTATCTCTATAAATTGTATTTATATAATTATATAAATTTTCTACTATTATATAACATAATTATAATTATAACATAATTATAATTTATAATTATAATTATATAATTGTATTTTATATAATTATTATATATTATATAGATTATATAATATTATATTTTATATTTATGTTTATATTTGTATTTATATTTTATATTTTATATTTTTATATTTTATATTTTTATCTTTTATTTTTTTATTTTATATTTTTATATTTTTTATCTTTTATTTTTTTATTTTATATTTTTATATTTTATATTTTTATATTTTTATATTTTATATTTTATATTTTATATTTTATATTTTATATATATTATATAATATTATATTTTATATTTATATTCATATTTATATTTATATTTTATATAATATATTATATTATATAATTATTATATATTATATATAATTATATTTTATATAATTATAATTTATAATTATAATAATATAATTATAATTCTAACATAACTATAATTATATAACATAAATTATATAAATTATCTCTATAAATTGTATTTATCTCAAATTTAAAATTGGACTTTCGTTGATCTGTCACACTTAAGTTTGAAATAGTATTTTCGTTGGTCTGTCATGCATTTGATATTTTATTTACCTTAGTCTGTCACACTTAAGTTTGAAATATCTGTTTTCGTCGGTCGTTCATACTAAATTATAAATAGCATTTTCATTTGTCTGTCACGCTACAAATTTAAATTGCACTTGGTCTGCCATGCTTAAGTTTGAAATATCATTTTCGTAGGTCTGTCACGCTTAAGTTTAAAATATCATTTTCGTTGGTCTGTCACGCTTAAGTTTAAATATCATTTTCGTTGGTATGTCACACTTAAGTTTAAAATATCATTTTCGTTGGTCTGTCACACTTAAGTTTAAATATCATTTTCGTTGGTCTGTCACGCTTAAAGTTTTAATAACATTTTCATTGCTAACTGGACGCATCTTAAGAATAGATACGTCCGTTTTGCCTCTTCTGCTTCCGCCAAATTCTTTTGACAACAAAGTCGTCACATTTTCTGCGTATCAAAGTGAGAATGTTTCGCCTGAAGACTTTCCGACGAGTTTAAACAGAAAGCGCTCCTTGATGCCAAAGAAACGGATTCGGCCCAACAAATATCCATTCTTTGTGCTCATCTCGAATGAGATTGTCTTTGAGTTCCAGACTTTTTTCATCTCCTATATAAAGGGCAGTTGTCTGTATGTTTGTCTGTTTGTTTGTTTGTTTGTATGTCCAGATACTCCTAAAAAACTACGCAGCGACATGTCACAAAGTTGATATCTTTAGCACCGTACATATCCCGGAATCATAATATCTAAAAATCACGACAAACGATTCACTCGCTGACAGTCAACCGGACCACTTTCCGACAAAAGGTAGCAGTTTTTTTCGTATTTTACACGAAATTTCAACGTTAATATGTAGTAGATTCGAAATAATCTAATGTATTTATGTACTAATCCGATAAAAATGCCGAGTCACTGTAAACATCCCATAATCCCTTGCCGGATGTACCCGGTCTTGCCCTAAATTGTGTCCGGTTGTATCAGATCATCCATTAACTTCTGTCCGGTTGCATCAATAACAACATAGGAATCCTACGTTAAGAGTGTGTAGTGAAACAAGGGTTGCTCAATCACATCCGCACCTGTCCCATAATCCCTTGCCGGATGTACCCGGTCTTGCTCTAAATTGTGTCCGGTTATATCAGGTCATCATGACGTCAGAGAGTGGCAGTTTTTTTTCCCTCTCACACTTTCTTTCATAATTATTAATAGACGCTAATATTCCTCGCCCCCCCCCTCCCTCCCTGTGGCCGTTCTGTTATCATGATAGGAATTACCTCCTCCTTTCAGGCCAAATTGGTGGGGGGGGGGGTTACGGTATTCGCCGGTGTGAGCATTATCTCCTCCTTTCTTGAGAAGTGTTGAGGTAGGGTCTTATCGGGTCCGTTGTCATGATGCACTGATCCCATGCATTACCTCCTCCTTTTTTGAGAAGTGTTGAGGTAGGGTCGTATCGGTTCCGTTGTCATGATGCACTCATCCCATGCATTATCTCCTCCTTTTTTGAGAAGTGTTGAGGTAGGGTCGTATCGGTTCCGTTGACATGATGCACTCATCCCATGCATTACCTCCTCCTTTTTTGAGAAGTGTTGAGGTAGGGTCGTATCAGTTCCGTTGTCATGATGCACTATTCCCATGCATTATCTCCTCCTTTTTTGAGAAGTGTTGAGGTAGGGTCGTATCGGGTCCGTTGTCATGATGCACTCATCCCATGCATTATCTCCTCCTTTTTTGAGAAGTGTTGAGGTAGGGTCGTATCGGTTCCGTTGTCATGATGCACTCATCCCATGCATTATCTCCTCCTTTTTTGAGAAGTGTAGAGGTAGGGTCGTATCGGTTCCGTTGTCATGATGCACTCATCCCATGCATTATCTCCTCCTTTTTTGAGAAGTGTAGAGGTAGGGTCGTATCGGTTCTGTTGTCATGATGCCCTCATCCCATTCATTATCTCTTCCTTTTTTGAGAAATGTTGAGGTAGGGTCGTATCGGTTCCGTTGTCATGATGCCCTCATCCCATGCATTATCTCCTTCTTTTTTGAGAAGTGTTGAGGTAGGGTCGTATCGGTTTCGTTGTCATGATGCACTCATCCCATGCATTATCTCCTCCTTCACTATGGCCGTTCTGTTATCATGAATAATCCTTCCAGGCATTACCTCCTTTTGAATTTGAAAAATAATGCAAAGTGGCGGGAAGAAATTCACTCACACTACAACCTTTTAATAGACGCTAATATTCCTCCCCCTCCCTTTTGGGGGAGGGGGGTTCGGTATTCGCCGGATGGGCGCCTCAGGCCAAATTTGGGGGAGGGGGAGTGTAGGCATTCGCCGACGCTCACACCTTTTTGAGAGGGTGGAGAAAGTGTTGTATCTGTTGCGAGGAGAGAGTGTCAGCATTCGTCGGTGTGAGCGCCTCAGGCCAAATTTTTTCTTGGGGGGGGGGGATATTAAGCAAATCTATAATAAAGACCAATGTGCATTTATTTGTATCTATAATAAAGACCAATGTGCATTTATTTGTATCTATAATAAAGACCAATGTGCATTTATTTGCATCTATAATAAAGACCAATGTGCATTTATTTGCATCTATAATAAAGACCAATGTGCATTTATTTGCATCTATAATAAAGGCCAATGTGCATTTATTTGTATCTATAATAAAGAGATTAGGGGTCCCGCCAAATATTTTTTTTTTTTTTTTTTGAACTTAAAATATTTCTCAGGGTTGTGAGACACTGAAAAAAAAAGTTGGGGGGGGGGGCGGGCTGGAGAGATTAGGGGGTCGGGGAAAATTTTAGGGGTCAGGCCAAATTTTTAGGGGTCCGGCCAAATTTATTTATTTTTTTTGGTTTTGAACTCAAAATATTTCTCAGGGTTGGGGGAGAGTGAAAAATTAGGGGGCTGGAGAGATTTAGGGGTCGGGGAAAATTTTAGGGGTAAGGACGAACTTTTTAGGGGTCAGGCCAAATTTTTTTCTTTTTTTTTGTTTTGAAGTCAAAATATTTCTCAGGGTTGGAGGAGAGTGAAAAATTAGGGGGACGGAGAGATTTAGGGGTCGGGGAAAATTTTAGGGGTCAGGACGAACTTTTTAGGAGTCAGGCCAAATTTTTTGTTTTTTTTTGTTTTGAACTGAAAATATTTCTCAGGGTTGGGGGAGAGTGAAAAATTAGGGGGCTAGAGAGATTTAGGGGTCGGGGAAAATTTTAGGGGTCAGGACGAACTTTTTAGGGGTCAGGCCAAATTTTTTTGTTTTCTTTTGTTTTTTTTTTGTTTTGAAGTCAAAATATTTCTCAGGGTTGGGGGAGAGTGAAAAATTAGGGGGCTGGAGAGATTTAGGGGTCGGGGAAAATTTTAGGGGTCAGGACGAACTTTTTAGGGGTCAGGCCAAATTTTTTTGTTTTTTTTTGTTTTGAACTCAAAATATTTCTCATGGTTGGGGGAGAGTGAAAAATTAGGGGGCTAGAGAGATTTAGGGGTCGGGGAAAATTTTAGGGGTCAGGACGAACTTTTTAGGGGTCAGGCCAAATTTTTTTGTTTTTTTTTGTTTTGAACTGAAAAATATTTCTCAGGGTTGGGGAGAGTGAAAAATTAGGGGGCTGGAAAGATTTAGGGGTCGGGGAAAATTTTAGGGGTCAGGACGAACTTTTTAGGAGTCAGGCCTAATTTTTTTTTTTTTTTTTGTTTTTTTTTGTTTTGAAATCAAAATATTTCTCATGGTTGGGGGAGAGTGAAACATTAGGGGGCTGGAGAGATTATGGGGTCGGGGAAAATTTTAGGGGTCAGGACGAACTTTTTAGGGGTCAGGCCAAATTTTTTTGTTTTTTTTTTGTTTTGAAGTCAAAATATTTCTCAGGGTTGGGGGAGAGTGAAAAATTAGAGGGCTGGAGGGATTTAGGGGTCGGGGAAAATTTTAGGGGTCAGGACGAACTTTTTAGGGGTCAGGCCAAATTTTTTTTTTTTTTTGTTTTGAAGTCAAAATATATCTCATGGTTGGGGGAGAGTGAAAAATTAGGGGGCTGGAGAGATTTAGGGGTCGGGGAAAATTTTAGGGGTCAGGACGAACTTTTTAAGGGTCAGGCCAAATTTTTTTGTTTTTTTTGTTTTTTTTTGTTTGGAAGTCAAAATATTTCTCAGGGTTAGGGGAGAGTGAAAAATTAGGGGGCTGGAGAGATTTAGGGGTCGGGGAAAATTTTAGGGGTCAGGACGAACTTTTTAGGGGTCAGGCCAAATTTTTTTCTTTTTTTTGGTTTTGAACTCAAAATATTTCTCAGGGTTGGGGGGAGAGTGAAAAATTAGGGGGCTGGAAAGATTTAGGGGTCGGGGAAAATTTTAGGGGTCAGGACGAACTTTTTAGGAGTCAGGCCGTATTTTTTTGTTTTTTTTTGTTTTGAAATCAAAATATTTCTCATGGTTGGGGGAGAGTGAAACATTAGGGGGCTGGAGAGATTTAGGGGTCGGGGAAAATTTTAGGGGTCAGGACGAACTTTTTAGGGGTCAGGCCAAATTTTTTTGTTTTTTTTTGTTTTGAAGTCAAAATATTTCTTAGGGTTAGGGGAGAGTGAAAAATTAGGGGGCTGGAGAGATTTAGGGGTCGGGGAAAATTTTAGGGGTCAGGACGAACTTTTTAGGGGTCAGGCCAAATTTTTTTTTTTTTTTGTTTTGAAGTCAAAATATATCTCATGGTTGGGGGAGAGTGAAAAATTAGGGGGCTGGAGAGATTTAGGGGTCGGGGAAAATTTTAGGGGTCAGGACGAACTTTTTAAGGGTCAGGCCAAATTTTTTTGTTTTTTTTGTTTTTTTTTTGTTTGGAAGTCAAAATATTTCTCAGGGTTAGGGGAGAGTGAAAAATTAGGGGGCTGGAGAGATTTAGGGGTCGGGGAAAATTTTAGGGGTCAGGACGAACTTTTTAGGGGTCAGGCCAAATTTTTTTCTTTTTTTTTGGTTTTGAACTCAAAATATTTCTCAGGGTTGGAGGGAGAGTGAAAAATTAGGGGGCTGGAGAGATTTAGGGGTCGGGGAAAATTTTAGGGGTCAGGACGAACTTTTTAGGGGTCAGGCCAAATTTTTTTGGTTTTTTTTGTTTTTTTTTGTTTTGAAGTCAAAATTTTTACTCAGGGTTGGGGGAGAATGAATAATTAAGGGCGGGAGAGATTTAGGGGTCGGGGAAAATTTTAGGGGTCATGACGAACTTTTTAGGGGTCAGGCCAAATTTTTTTGTTTTTTTTTGTTTTGAATTCAAAATATTTCTCAGGGTTGGGGGAGAGTTAAAAATTAGGGGGCTGGAGAGATTCAGGGGTCGGAGAAAATTTTAGGGGTCAGGACGAACTTTTTAGGGTTCAGGCCAAATCTTTTTCTTTTTTTTTGGTTTTCAAGTCAAAATATATCTCATGGTTGGGGGAGAGTGAACAATTAGGAAGCTGGAGAGATTGAGGGGTCGGGGAAAATTTTAGGGGTCAGGACGAACTTTTTAGGGGTCAGGCCAAATTTTTTTTGTTTTTTTTGTTTTTTTTGTTTTTTTTTTCTTTTGAAGTCAAAATATTTCTCATGGTTGGGGGAGAGTGAACAATTAGGAAGCTGGAGAGATTGAGGGGTCGGGGAAAATTTTAGGGGTCAGGACGAACTTTTTAGGGGTCAGGCCAAATTTTTTGTTTTTTTTTGTTTTGAACTCAAAATATTTCTCAGGGTTGGGGGAGAGTGAACAATTAGGGGGCCGGAGAGATTGAGGGGTCGGGGAAAATTTTAGGGGTCAGGACGAACTTTTTAGGGGTCAGGCCAAATTTTTTTGTTTTTTTTTTGTTTTGAATTCAAAATATTTCTCATGGTTGGGGGAGAGTGAAAAATTAGGGGGCTGGAGAGATTCAGGGGTCGGGGAAAATTTTAGGGGTCAGGACGAACTTTTTAGGGTTCAGGCCAAATCTTTTTCTTTTTTTTTTGGTTTTGAACTCAAAATATTTCTCAGGGTTGGGGGAGAGTGAACAATTAGGAAGCTGGAGAGATTGATGGGTCGGGGAAAATTTTAGGGGTCAGGACGAACTTTTTAGGGGTCAGGCCAAATTTTTTTGTTTTGTTTTGTTTTAAAGTCAAAATATTTCTCATGGTTGGGGGAGAGTGAAAAATTAGGGGGCTGGAGAGATTTAGGGGTCGGATAAAATTTTAGCGGTCAGGTCGAACTTTTTAGGGGTCAGGCCAAATTTTTTTCTTTTTTTTGGTTTTGAACTCAAAATATTTCTCATGGTTGGGGGAGAGTGAAAAATTAGGGGGCTGGAGACATTTAGGGTCGGGAAAATTTTAGGGGTCATGCGGAACTTTTTAGGGGTCAGGCCAAATTTTTTTGTTTTTTTGTTGTTTTGAAGTCAAAATATTTCTCATGGTTGGGGGAGAGTGAAAAATTAGAGGCTGGAGAGATTTAGGGGACGGGTAAAATTTTAGGGGTCATGCCAAATTTTTTAGGGGTCTGCCAAAATTTAGGGGCGGCGATATGTACGTATTTAGCTTCCACACCGGGGCGGCGATAGGTACTTATTTAGCATTCAGCGGTGGTGATAGGTACTTATATAGCATGTGCACATGGGCGGTAATAAGTACGTATATAGTATGCACACTGGGGCAGTGATAGGTATGTATTTAGCATGCGCACTGAGGCAGCGATCGGTTCATATATAGCACGCGCACCGGGGCGGCGATAGGTACGTATATAGCACGCGCACAGGGGCGGCGAAAGGTACATATTTAAAATTCACACCGGGCGGCGAAAGGTACATATTTAAAATTCAACCGGGGCGGCGATAGGTACGTATTTAGCATTCACACCGGGGCGGCGATAGGTATGTATTTAGCATTCACACCGGGGCAGCGATAGGTATGTATTTAGCATTCGCACCGGGGCAGCGATATGTACGTATTTAGCTTCCGCACCGGGGCGGCGATAGGTACGTATTTAGAATTCACACTGGGACGGCAATAGGTACGTACTTAGAATTCACACCGGGGCGGCGATAGGTATGTATTTAGCATTCGCACCGGGGCGGCGATATGTACGTATTTAGCTTTCACACCAGGGCGGCGATAGGTACGTATTCAGAATTCAGGGGTGGCGATAGCTACGTATATAGCATGTACACATGGGCAGCAATAAGTACGTACATAGCATGCGCTCTGCGGCGGCGATCAGTACATATATTGCATGCGCACCGGGGCGGCGAAAGGTATGTATTTCGCATTCGCACCGTAGTGGTGATAGGTACGTATTTAGCATTCGCACTGGGGCGGCTATAGGTACGTATTTAGCATTCGCACCAGGGCGGCTATAGGTACGTATTTAGCATTCGCACTGGGCCGGCGATAGGTACGTATTTAGCATTCACACCAAAGCGGCAATATGTACATATTAATTATTCGCACTAAGGCAGCGATAGGTACTTATGTAGCATGCACACCGTGGCGCAATTGGTATGTCTTTAGTATTCGCACTAGGGCAGCGATAGGTACTTATGTAGCATGCACACCGGGGCGCAATAGGTATGTATTTAGCATTCACACCGGGGCAACGATAGGTACTATTTAGCATTCGCAACGGGGCGGCGATAGGTACTTTAATAGTATCTGCACCGGGGCGGCGATAGGTACGTATATAGTATGTGGACTGGGGTGGCGATAGGTACGTATATAGTATGCACACCGGGGTGATGATAGGTACGTATATAGTATGAACACCGGGGTGGAGATAAGTACCTATATAGAAGGCGCAGATAGAGGTGTTACTTTTTATAGAAATATGTCATACTATTACCCTGGGCAATAGGAGAAGTGGTGGGGAAGAAACAGCTTTTGCAAAAGGCAAAATTAGAAAGTAGCGGCGAAATGGGGCGACCAGGGAAGAGAAAGGTAGCAGATAAAGAGACGGCTAAAGAGAGAGGGGGCAGACATAGAAGTTTGAATATAAAGATGTTACACACACGATCTTTCGTTCAAATATATGTGTTTATGACCCCGAGCAACGCCGGGTAGCCCTGCTAGTGAAGACATAAAGTGAAGATGGATGAAATGGATGTGCAGCAAACGACCGCGAACTACGAGAATCATCGCCGATTCAGTTGGAAGCGAGACAAGAACAGCAAGATGGCCGACATTTTCAAAACTACATAATATAGTTCGCTCTTTTTTTTCATTAATTTCATTCTTTTTCTTTCTTTCTTCCTTCCTTCTTACTTTCCTCCCTTCCTTCCTTCCTTTCTTTCTTTCTTTTTCTTTTTTTTCTTTTTTTTCGTTCTGTCTTTCTTTCTTTCTTTTCTTCCTTCCTTCCTTCCTTTCTTTCTTTCTTTTTCTTTTTTTATTTCTGTCTTTCTTTCTTTCCTTCCTCCCTTCCTTCCTTTGTTTCTTTCTTTCTTTTTTTCTTTCTGTCTTTCTTTCTTTCTTTTCTTCCTCCCTTCCTTCCTTTCTTTCTTTCTTTTTTTATTTCTGTCTTTCTTTCTTTCCTTCCTCCCTTCCTTCCTTTCTTTTTTTCTTTTTTATTCTTTCTGTCTTTCTTTCTATCTTTTCTTCCTTCCTTCCTTCCTTCCTTCCTTCCTTTCTTTCTTTATTTTTCTTTTTTTTCTTTCTGTCTTTCTTTCTTTCTATCTTTTCTTCCTTCCTTCCTTCCTTCCTTCCTTCCTTCCTTCCTTCCTTTCTTTCTTTTTCTTTTTTTTCTGTCTTTCTTTCTTTCTTTCTTTTCTTCCTCCCTTCCTTCCTTTCTTTCTTTCTTTTTCTTTTTTCTTTCTGTCTTTCTTTCTTTCCTTCCTCCCTTCCTTCCTTCCTTTCTTTCTTTTTCTTTTTTTTCTTTTTCTTTCTTTCTGTCTTTCTTTCTTTCTTTTCTTCCTTTCTCCCTTCCTTTCTTTCTTTCTTTTTCGTTTTTATTTCTGTCTTTCTTTCTTTCCTTCCTCCCTTCCTTCCTTTCTTTCTTTCTTTCTTTTTTATTCTTTCTGTCTTTCTTTCTATCTTTTCTTCCTTCCTTCCTTCCTTTCTTTCTTTTCTTTCGTTCTTTCTTTTTCTTTTTTTTCTTTTTTTTCTTTCTGTCTTTCTTTCTTTCTTTTCTTCCTCCCTTCCTTCCTTTCTTTCTTTCTTTTTCTTTTTTATTTCTGTCTTTCTTTCTTTCCTTCCTCCCTTCCTTCCTTTCTTTCTTTCTTTTTATTCTTTCTGTCTTTCTTTCTTTCTATCTTTTCTTCCTTCCCTCCTTCCTTTCTTTCTTTTTTTTTTCATTCTTCTTTTTCGGGATCCGGGCGTTGGCGATGAAAGAAGAGAAGCTTGGTTTTAGAGGGGTTAAAAGCAACAAGCCACTTTCCCCCAAGTGAACCACATACGCAAGATCCGAAGAGAGAGAGAGAGAGGGAGAGAGAGAGAGAGAGAAAGAGAGAGAGAAAGAGAGAGAAAGGGAGAGAGAAAGAGAGAGAGAGAGAGAGAGAGAGAAAGAGAGAATTGGCAGGATCTTGATCATCAGTGCTTTTAAATGTGCAGCCATAGACAGTTGTGTTTTCTACGTAGATGTCAACAAATGATCTCAGGGTATTATTTAGTAGATAAGTAATGAAGATGAAGAAGGGAGTTGGGTCGGGAATAGATCCTTCAGGTACACCGGCGTTGATTCTATTTGCTTCCGACCTCTTCCCATCAACAACAACTTCCATAAACCTATCCGAGAGAAATGCATTGTCAGAGATTCCATAGCTTTTCCATCGTCCATGCAAAGGGACGGTTGATTGTTGGTTTTTTATATGCAAAGCCCAATTCGAGCCAAGACTTCAGACAAAACTACAACGTTTTATTACCGAGTATCAAACATTCCTCCAGAATCCAAATTACCGTCCGCTATTATTAGGTAAAACAAAATGGCTGACATTAAAGGGAGTTTTCTCATCTACGGACATCATCATCACACCAACCCCGAGGTGTTTGCCAGACTAATTGGCGACACAATATGACCTGGGGGGGGGGGCATTAACTTTTTTCTACAAGCTAATGACCATTGCCAGCAAAGTAGGCATGGGAAACGAACCCATACGCCATAAATTCATCCAAGCAAGTCCATCTATAATAATGCCGGTTATAATATCCGTACAAAAAATGCATCTATACAGGAACTGAGCACCGAGGTAGATGAAATAAAGACACTTCTAAAAAGGCAGAATGGTGCAATATGCCAACAAAAAGCGCTAAGCAAAATTCCAACAGACATACTGGCTCCATCAACACCAACTTAAAAGCGAATTATAGCGCCAGACCATTCTACAGCAACCAAAGGCAAAAAAATATGACGTGGACATTATTTGCAACAATATGAGACATGTTGACGTATACGACGCCTGTCTAAAAAGTATCCGACCTTAGGCCAGAAAATATATTTAAAATACCTGACGGGGTTGGGACCGTAATCCCCTTCAAAGTAGGCCCTCCACTGCCGGAAACACCTCTGGAAGTTTTCTTTTGGAATGGTGTACATCTCCGCAGTCGCGTTAGATTCAGCAGGTGTTTGGATAAGATGCTATTGGTGTAACACAAATTAAGTAGTGGTTCAACCGATTCAAAAATGGCCGCACATCAGCGGAGAGTGACCAGCGTTCTGGCAGACCCCAAACTGCTCGGGGTGCAGCTGTTGTTGAGAGGGTGCGAAAAAAGAGATGATGCGGAACGCGACGGCGGAGATGAACACCGTTCCAAAAGAAGACTTTCAGACGTGTTTCCGGCAGTGGATGGATCGGTGGGCTAAGTGTGTGCAAGCACAAGGGGCTTACTTTGAAGGGAATTAGGGTTTCAACCCCGTCACGTATTTGAAAAAGAAAAATTCTGGCCTAAGGTTGGATACTTTTTAGACAGGCCTCGTACTTCAGAATAAATCACTGACGAAGGCCTCGAAACAATGAAACAATAGTGTGGAATGTGAGGGAGCATCTGTAAATCAATACCAGCTGTTAAAAGACACAGGGCAGCACACACAAATTAGGGGAGTTTGAATTACCTACTGGACACTATCCTCGAGTGTCTTCGGTCTCTCTGTACAAGGGTTTGTCAGGACAACCTGACATGAGGATACTTACCCCTACAAGTAAACCCTGACCAAATATTCAAATTACATAGTATCCGCAGCACAAATAAGATCCCCTCGTACGAGGAATAGTGCATCTTCTCCTAGTGATGTTACCTCAAGTAACACCACGTGCTGGATTCTCCACCAGACTAGATGAATTCTTGTCCTGGAATCTGGTAATACCAACAGACTAAAAGAAAGATATACTATGACATACTTGACTGGTCAGTTGGAGAGAGAAGAAATTATTCTTAACTTTTTTACTAACTCAATGTGTGAGAAATAAAGGAGAATTTTAATAGAATATTCGGGTATCTATGTATCTCATATAGAGATCAAGTGTTAGCCCCAGGAAGGGGCCCCTTGATTTCTGAGAACTTCGACTGAAGTAAAATTAAACAGCAAATCAAATTCCACAAAGCAATCGCATCAATCCAGTCGAAGCTAGTTCTTTCATCTGCCACATTTGTTTCCAGCTTTGCAGGTCAGATGCTGTTCTTCAAAGTCATCTACGAAGGCATGCAAGCAAAGATAATAATTGCACCGACAACAGTTGGGGACAAAGAGACGGCAATCACCTGTCAAGATGGGCTATCACCAATTAATTGGGCGAGAACTTGTAGAGGGCATGTGTAATTGACAAGGCAATTGTGTCTCTGACAATGTTGAATATCGTATATTGGATTTCTGCCTAAACAATGCAAGCATTACATTAACACCAGGCAAATTTTGAACTCTACGTTGATATCAACAAACCAAGCCTTGGTCTCTTCAAGGCTAAGGATTAGGGTTAGGAGTTAAGCTTAGGCTTAGGCTTAAGGCTAGGGTTAGGGTTTAGGGTTTAGGATTTAGGGTTAGGGTTAGGGTTAGGGTTAGGCTTATGTTTAGGCTTAGGGTTAGGGTTAGGGTTAGGGTTAGGCTTAGGGTTAGGCTTAGGGTTAAGGTTAGGGTTAGGGTTAAGTATAGGGTTAGGGTTAGGGTTAGGGTTAGGGTTTAGGGTTAGGGTTAGGGTTTAGGGTTAGAGTTAGGGTTAGGCTTAGGCTTAGGGTTAGGGTTAGGGATATGGTTAGGGTTAGGGTTAGGGTTAGGGTTAAGATTAGGGTTACGGTTATGGTTAAGATTAGGGTTAGGGTTAGGGATATGGTTAGGGTTAGCGTAAGGGTTAGGGTTTAGGGTTAGGGTTAGGGTTTAGGGTTAGGGTTAGGCTTAGGCTTAGGCTTAGGCTTAGGCTTAGGCTTAGGCTTAGAGTTAGGGTTTAGGGTTAGGGTTAAGTATAGGGTTAGGGTTAGGGTTAGGGTTAGGGTAAGGGTTAGGGTTTAGGGTTAGGGTTAGGGTTAGGGTTTAGGGTTAGGGTTAGGGTTAGGCTTAGGCTTAGGCTTAGGCTTAGGGTTAGGGTTAGGGTTTAGGGTTAGGGTTAGGCTTAGGGTTAGGGTTAGGCATCTCTTGCTTTTATGTTAATCATCTTTCGTTTTTATTTTAGCCTCTTACATCAAGTGGCTTCAGGCCTTGTCTGGAGCGACTCCCATGAAAAAAAACTGTGTCTCTTGTTACCTAGTTTGGATGACGTAACTAAAATATGACGTCATCCATTACAACAGAGATTGGAACGAACCTGGCACAAGCAATGACGTCAAAAAATTATGACGTTATCCACCAAATCCGAGAGACAGGAAGGAAAAATATCTTTTATCTAGACGACGCGTGACGCTTCAGGACAGGGGTCGTCTAAAGTAATCTGTAACGTAGTCTGGGGTGTTCTCTGTCAATAATCACAGGGCGCCCACTTCTTCGATGGAATTCGCTGCCTGTATTTCGGTAGTAGTAGTTGTGATGTGGCAACCAAATTTTCCATCTTCTTCTTTTTCTTCTTCTTCTTCTTCTTCTTCTTCTTCTTCTTCTTCTTCTTCTTCTCTTTCTCCTCTGTCTTCTTCTTCTTCTTTTTCTTCTTTTTCTTTTTTTTCTTCTTCTTTTTCTTCTTTTTCTTCTTCTTTTTCTTCTTCTTCTTCTTCTTCTTCTTTTTCTTCTGCTTCTTTTTCTTCTTTTTCTTCTTTTTCTTTTTTTCTTCTTCTTCTTCTTTTTCTTCTTCTTTTTCTTCTTCTTCTTCTTTTTCTTCTTTTTCTTCTTTTTCTTCTTCTTCTTCTTCTTTTTCTTCTTCTTCTTCTTTTTCTTCTTCTTTTTCTTCTTCTTCGTCTTCTTCTTCTCAATAGCACTTTGTGTTCATCTAATCAGTAGGACATGTAATCCTGAATAGGCTTCATATTTACCGGACCTTAATCAATTGCCGGTTCTCTAGATAAACAACATTTGTCCACTTCCGATTCTCTAGCTAAACAACTTTAGTCCACTTCCGGTTCTCTAGATAAACAAATAAATCTTATTATTCTCGTTTTCAATTAAAATATATCGCAATATTTTGTGAAATATAAAGAGAAGAATGTTTTTTAAAAATAATTTTTTTCAAGACATTTTCTTTCATTTAATTTGTTTGATCTTTGTTTTAAAAGCCTTCATTAACCCTAACCCTAACCCTCACCCTAATCCTGACCCTCTAAAGTGTCAATGAAACTTTCCCATTCAAACACGGTATTCGTTACGAAACACTTATAGACTCGGTGAAATAGCTTGTTGCAACGTTGCAAAAAGCGCCTCACGCGTTTCGCAATAAAAATACAACGTGTTTCAAAATTTCATGTCAAAAGCTGAGAAGTTGGAAGTTATCGTTGCTTTGTTTTGTTTTTGGTTTGTGTTTTTGTTTTTGTTTTTTGTTTAGTTTTATGCTTATTTTTTAAAATTCATTTTGGTCTTTATGATCTTACGGATTTTCCGCCATTTTGTTTTTGTATTTCATCTGAGTTTGCAGACGACGCCATTTTATAATCTAAGCGCCTTTTTTTTCGAATGTCATTTTCTTCAGACACAGATTAGCGGCTAAAAACGAAAGTAAGATTTAGTTTGAACTCTTAGCGGAAATCGGTTAGGGTTCGGGTTAGGGTTATGTGTCATTCTGGCGAGGGAAATAACTTAACGGAAAGCATTCAGCCTGCCTTTTTCTTGGCTCATATTTAAAGTTCAACTTATCGGCTTTCGATAGTTTTAATACTGTGCAGTAAATACTCCATCACACTTTGATAAAAAGGAGCAGAGAAAGACTAGCAAGGTATGTTATGTTATAAAGAGACTGCAGAGGAAAGACGAGATCATCTATAATAATTTTATGTCTGTCATTTATCGCTTAAAACTCAGTAGAATCGGAGGTATAAAAAATTGGCGGAAGGGGGGGCACTCTCATGGGTTCGTCTTTAAAATAAGCAAACAGCTTCAATGCTATTAAAAATCATGGCGTAGTATATGAAAATAAAGTTTGCACGAGTAAAGTTTGTATGGGCTTTCAAAAGTTTTACTTCTGTGCAGTTAAGACTTCATTACAATTTGATCAAAAAGAGTAGAGAAAGACTAACAACGTCTCTGCTGTGCAAAATGAGATGCGGAGAATAGAATAGATGATTCCCAAGCTTAAATCTCACTAGAATCAAAGCTTTCTAACAGCTATTGATCGATAACATCGACATGCCAGTTTCGCAGATTTCGTACATGTCAGTATAAATAAAAATAATCATATATAAAACCTCTATTTGATATTGAGCACTTTTTATAAGTCCGGTTGAGATTCTTTGGATTCCTATCCTGTGGATGTTTACCAAGCATAGATTCTCTCTCTCTCTCTCTCTCTCTCTCTCTCTCTCTCTCTCTCTCTCTCTCTCTCTCTCTCTCTCTCTCTCTCTCTGTCTCTCTCTCTCTTTCTCTCTTTCTCTCACACACACACTCTCTCTCTCTCTGTATATAAATAATCATATATATATATATATATATATATATATTAAATGAGGTTAATTAATATATATATATATATAATATTAATTAACCTCATTCCGCTGAAGATGGACCCGGATGAGTGTGAATATTCAACAATACTTGCCTGCAAGTAAAGATGATGCCTATATATATATATATATATATATATATATATATATATATATATATATTCAAAGCTTCATTTTTTATTACCTGCAGTAATGTCACTCCGATAATGGTCCTCTGAGGAGAGGATTTTCTTTGAAAACTCATGAGTTAAGGACGCAGTATCACTCCTTGTTCTTGAATTTTAATAAAATCTGATTAATTTCTTATTTTAGTATGTCATTCAATTAATATATAAATATATATATATATATGTGTGTGTGTGTGTGTGTGTGTGTGTGTGTGTGTGTGTATTTATGCAAACATTGTTTAAAATAACAGAATTCGTCTGTTTTATTATACCTCTTTTTATTTTTCAATTTTTCTCATGGTCTTTTTTGTATTAAAATCAAAAGAAAATAAATAAATGGTCCATAGGTTTCACAGGTTTCCCGAACGTTTTCGATTCTTCGTCGAATCATCCTCAGGGGTTAACAGCAAATGAACAAAAAAGCTGGAGAAAGAAGAGCATTTTAAAAAGACGGCGGACGATTCGACGAAGAATCGAAAACGTTCGTGAAACCTGTGAAATCTTTGAAACCTGTGAAACATTTATTAATTTTTTTATTTTAATACAAAAAAGACCATCAGAAAAATTGAAAAAATAAAAAAGGTATAATTAAACAGACGAATTCTGTTATTTTTAACAATGTTTGCATAAATGAGAAAATGCTGCCTAAATACACACACAATATATATATATATATATATATATATATATATATATATATATATATATATATATATATATATATATATATATATTACTATTTCATGTATCCACATAAAATGTTATAAGGAGATATACTTTTTATGTATCAATTTTCAGTATGAACTTCAACAGTGCTCGATGCGTAAGTAGAGCTAGGTAGTAAGCTATGAAAATATATTTATAGCAATTAAGCTACACAGAGGCTCTCGCGTTTCATCCCCAGAGGGATCTTCAGGCTAAAATACATTTGGGAGCCTCTGTGTAGCTTAATTGCCATAAATATATTTTCATAGCTTTATATATATATATATATATATATATATATATATATATATATATATATATATATATATATATATAGTCTCGGAAGTTTCTCAACCATTAAAACTATATATAAAAAAAATAAATAAATAAAAAAATATATATATAAAAAAATATATATATATAAAAAAAACTTATAGTCTCAAGTCTTCCAGTGGAAAATCACTCATGTAAGTCAATTTATTTTTTACAGTTATTATATTAGTTAGTTTCTAACACTATTTTAAGGGATCATCAGTTGTTTACCATGAAAAACTGTTTCGGGAATTTATATATATATATATATATATATATATATATATATATATATATATATATATATATATATATATATATATATATATATAATGATTGACACTTCTTTACAGAAGAAGGACATCCCTACAAAGATTGTGGTCGCACATATTGTTCATCAGGCCCAGTTTATTATTACATGTTTTCGTCTTGTTGGGATATTTGTACATGTAGATGGCCATGCTCTGCGTTTGTGCGACACACAGAACATTCTCCCCTTCTACAAAGCCTGGTGTCAATGACAATTTTCTCCCATTTTAAACTGAAGTGAAATAAATCGAACAATCGACCGACAGACGAACGAAAATTATTATAGTTTTACCATGATGCATCATCTGATAGAAATGAATAATAGACGCAACCAACGTAGTCGACTTATTCCCAAGACAACGCATTGACCGAAAAATCGGTCAGTCCTTTGGAGACCAAATCACCCATTGCAGAACTTTTCGACAAAAAAAAAGACAAAACAAAAACAAAAAAAATAAAAATGTTGGATGCTTATGAATGAAAACATGGCGTATATTGGTTTGTTTTAGATGAGAATACTAAATCAGGTATGGTAAACAATCGACGTACGATGACAAAAAATAAAAGGTTTTAATTATAGCACTGTGTCAATTTATATATATATATATATATATATATATATATATATATATATATAATCAAATATGAAATTAAAAGTAAACTTTTAGTAAATAGAACCTATAGTGAAATGGTTTAAGCTCAATATACGAGATAAGGCAATTATAAAGATAGAAGAAATAAGAGTGATAAACATGTACGAATGACAAATTTATTTCAAACTTCGATTGTTCAATGCAAGGTATATTCTGTAATAAAATTATGTTTATTATTCTTTCCTTAAGCCAAGGCTTTTCAAAGATCGAAATCTTATGATCAGAGGAATTATACAGATAGATAAGTTGGCAGTGGAAAAGCCATGATTCAAACATTTGAAAAAATACTATGGAGAAATGGAGAGTGAAAAAAAGTTCGTGTACAAAAGATATGGGGTTTGTCCAGATTGTAATTGTCCGTTGGTAAGGTGTCCAATGAAAGGAGATTTAGATGAAGAAGAAAACGTTTTTCGTAGAGGCAGCATGGAAAAAGCGTTCAAAAATGAAGTAACTCCAATAGTGAGCTGTTGAGTTCGAATCGTAGATGGAGCGCACTTAAACAGAATTAATCTCACAGAAATTTTATGGTTTTTTTTAATGTGAAAAAAATTAAAATAATAAAATAAAAACATGGTTATTGGAATATAAAATTAACCTGACTTATATATGCTCTATTTTTACTGATTGACAATCATTGAGCTGAATATTTTAAAGAGACTGCAAAATAAAAAGGCACTGATAGTATATGCTAATACATATATTGTCATAAATAATTATATATATATATATATTTATATATATATATATAATAAAAAAGAATGAGAAATAAAGAGGAATATGTCACCTACTTGTAAAATCATATTTCAATGTAGGTAAGAGTCTTCTCATACGCTCCAATCGGATCATATTTTCCTTCTACCATGTGTGTGCCTTCAAAATAAAATAAAATTGTTTCCAAATCTTCACTTTTTCTGAAGACGTTCGATAATACGAACGAAACCGGTCAAATCTCTTGTTTTTTGTTTTTCTCCTGCAGTCTAACCTGTTTTCCGTTTGTCTTTTTTCAAACATATATATATATACTAAACGCAATGCTTTAAGCAAACTATATCAGCCTCTTATTATTTTTATTATATTTTTTGTTTTCAGAAATGATCAACCGGAAGCCAGCGACAGATGAGACGGACATAATCGCACCAAGCGGAAGAGCTGGCGCCAATAACGCAACAAATGCGCGCCTTTTCACCAAATCGAAATTCGATTACTGCGGCGGGATTCGCCAGTCAAACATCGAGAAAAGCCGAGCCGCAAAGCTCCGTGTCATCCGCATGCTCTTCGTGATCGTCCTCGAGTTTTTCGTCTGTTGGTGCCCCCTCTATTTCGTGCAGACGTGGGTGGCGTTCGACCGGGCGGCCGTCAACCGCAGCCTCTCTTCCACCAGCAACTCCTTCATCCAGCTGCTCGCCTACGTCTCCTCCTGCTGCAATCCGATCACCTATTGCTTCATGAACCGCAAATTCCGGCAGGGTTTCCTCTCGGCCTTCCGCTGCTGCCGGGTCTTCCAACCCAGTCTCGTCCGGCGATCGGGAACCTCCATGTCCGGTTACAACGCCTCCACCCGGACGGCAACGAGCCGTATACTAGTCTACGATAAACTCCAGCTAACCGCGGGAACTGAACGTTAGCGTAGCGCGTGGCTACGAGCCAATTCCTTAACTGAGAGAACATATCACGTACAGTATCATAATGGTAGAACGAGAGTTAGGGTTAGGGTTAGGGTTAGGGTTAGGGTTAGGGTTAATTAAAATGGAAGCCATTTTGTTTTTAACAACAAACAAAAATTTAATACCGCTGATTGAAAAAGAAAATTCAACCTAAAATCAGAGAACTATCCGATTATAATGAAAATCGCAGTAAATATTTATTAATAAAATATTTATTAATAAAATATTTATTAATAAAATATTTATTAATAAATATTTATTAATAAAATATTTATTAATAAAATATTTATTAATAAAATATTTATTAATAAAATATTTATTAATAAAATATTTATTAATAAAATATTTATTAATAAAATATTTATTAATAAAATATTTATTAATAAAATATTTATTAATAAATATTTATTAATAAAATATTTATTAATAAATATTTATTAATAAAATATTTATTAATAAATATTTATTAATAAAATATTTATTAATAAATATTTATTAATAAAATATTTATTAATAAATGTCAATGTAAAATATTTTGTTTATTTTATTTAAAAAAAATAAAGATTTTTAGGTCACTTAGTTTAACACATGCCAGAGTAGAAAATGGACCATGGATCTACTTTCGGCAGCCACGTAACTCTTGCTTCCCTTATTTAGTCCTTTAGTCCTCACATATCATGAGCGATGTTTCTGACAAAGGGGGAAGAATTGCTGTTTTCTGGGTCGGAATCTATCCATCTAACACTTATCGTTTGCTATTTTTTTTACCTTGAAGTAGTATTTTTTTTTTAGCTCCTTACATCAAGTGGCTTCATGCCTTGTCTGGAGCGATTTCCATTTTTACAGACCTTAAAATGATGATGATGATGATGATGATGATGATGATGATGATGATGATGATGATGATGATGATGATGATGATGATGATGATGATGATGTAAATTACTTTACTCTCTATCCCACTTCTCTTACAAGAACGAGTTAAACAGACGTTTAAATGATGATGATGATGATGATGATGATGATGATGATGATGATGATGATGATGATGATGATGGATAATAATGATGATTATGATGATGATGGTGATAAAATGGATGATGATGATGATGATGATGATGATGATGATGATGATGATGATGATGATGATGATGATAAAATGAATGATGATGATGATGATGATGATGATGATGATGATGATGATGATGATGATGATGATGATGATGATGATGATGATGATGATGATGATTACTTTTTTCCTTACCCCCACTTCTATTTCAAGAACGAAATACGTCTTCTTATACCCATAGTCGAAACTCAGTGACCACCTTTACAAAGTTATCACACTTTGAAGGTGCGAATAAAACAACGTTTAAGACAGTTTCTGGTTTCAAAAAAATGATACTTAAATATCGATTAACTTAAATGTAAAAAAAAGGGTAAATGTCTTAAGAGCTTCAAAATATTAGCTGCCTTAAAAAAAAATGCATTAACCCCTTCAGGGTATGAATGCATTTTTTGTTTTTGTTAACTATGGGTATAATACGGCGTATTTGGTCCTTGAAATAAAACGAGGCTTAATTAAAGTGACTAGATGGTTAGGGTTAGGGTTAGGCTTAATTAAAGTGACCTAAAACGCATCTATAGGTTCGCTCTTTTTTTAATCAAACAAATACTTCATATTAACATTCATTTATTGAGTAACTAGATGGTTTCGCCTGCTCGCTATTGCTTCGCAAACTTCTCTACTTAAAATATTTGAAGCAAAACTTTTAAATAATAAACATTTCGTTATTGTAAACAAGAAACAAAAACTTTCGCATTTATTCATTTAGATTTGATAAACATTCACATTTCGGTAATTTTTATACAAGTTTATTTATCTGTTACATATGACCGTAAAGAAAAGAAAAGAAAGAAGAAATTAATAAGTCAGTTTCTTCCAAAGAATAACCCGGAAAAGAATGACAATAGTAATGCATACATAACTGATGTCACACCAAGAAATAAATATATTAAAAATTTCTTGGTGTTGGCCGAAACAATTGTATGATGAATAAATAAACAAGTTTTGTGAAATGACGTGAATCTGTCCTTCATAACATTGGATATGATATCAAAATTAAATAAAAAAAAATCATTTACAACATAGCTGTAGTCTTGCACTATTGAGCTATTACAATTGGTTTATGTTATCAAATTTATATTTGAATATAATGTTGTTAATATAAACTAGCCGCGCGTGCGTGGTCCCCCTCTGTATGTGACTCGATGTGGCGAGTGTAAAATGCAATAAATTTGGTCAATTTGGGGCATTTTTGACCCCCCCCCTTTCACCCCCTGGGGGCACGAACCAGAATTTTTATGAGGTCAACGATGCTCATTTTATATCCAGAACACTTGCCTCTACATTTTGGCCAAGTTTCAGAAAAATTGAATGGATGGATCAAACGTTATGGGAGAAAAGGGTCATTTTTTGCCATTTTGGGGGCTTTTGACCCCCTGGGGGCGCGAACCAGATATTTTCCAAGGTCAGCGATACTTATTTTCTATTAGGAACAATTGCCTCTACATTTTGGCCAAGTTTCCGAGAAGGTGAATGGATGGATGAAAAGTTATGGGGCAAAAAAATGTCATTTTTTGCCATTTCGGGGCCTTTTGACTCCCTGGGGGGCCAACCAGATGTTTTTTCAAAAATCGGAGAATGTCACTTTCTAACCTGACCAAAGTTACAACTTCATGCAAAATTTTAGAGAAATTCAATAGATGGTTGCAGAGAAAAATCCGGACGGACGGACGGACGGACGGACTGACATGCCTCAAAACATAAGTCCCCCGATTTTATATATATATATATATATATATATATATATATATATATATATATATATATATATATATATATATATATATATATATATATATACTGGTAGTTACATTCCAATGACCAAACAAAAATCAATCCATAACCATAATTTTTATTTATTTATTTTCTAATTTCGACGAATACCTTCGTCTTACAATCAAAATGTTCTATTTTGTTGTTTTTTTTCATTACTTACGCGCGTTTCACAACTCAGTTAAGAAAAATATGTAGTCTTTAGTTTAACATCGCTGATCATCAGAGAAATTGTTCATTTAATATTAACATGAAATCATATTAATCAAAAACAGAAGAAAGGAAGATGATAAAAGCTTAAGAATAAGATGTGGTTAAAAAACGGCAAATTGTACACGTCCCTCTGGTTCTACTCTTTCTTTTTTTTATATCGAAATCGCTCCAGAAAGGCATGAAGCCACTTGATGTAAGGAGCTAAAGAAAATACTAATTCGAAGTAAAAAAAAAAAAAAAATAGCCAAAGATAAGTGGTAGATGGATAGATTCTGCCCCCAAAAAACAGCAATTCTTCCCCCTTTGTCAGAAACATCGCTCATTGAATGTGAGGACTAATGAGATTTTGCATTCTGTTACATAAGTTTATACTTATGAGGAAATTAAAAATAAAAACTTATTTTGTTACCCCCACATGAAGATATTATTACAAAAACAAAATGGCTCCTGAAGAAGGAGGAGAGTGTGACAGCCGAAACGTCGTTAATTTAAGATGAGAAGAAAAGTCCGAACTTTGTAAATAATGTAAATATTATATAATACCTACTCATTTCAAAAATTATCTCAAACTTTAATAACTTCTTACCAAAGAATATGCACATATTTATTATTAGGGACAGACAGTGAAAGTGAAAGTGAAAGTGAAAGTGAAAGTAAGTATTTACCTCTCCCCTCCCGCTGCGAGAAGATGTGGCACAAGGCCGCAAAGTTGGGATAGTCGGCCCGCGCACAATTAGCGCACTCTTGCCCCACGAAAAAATGATTGTGTAGGCCCGTCGGTATTCCCCGGTAGGGATGCCTTAAGCGATTGGCAATAAACCGACCCTCTTCTCAAAGCGCAAGGAGGTAAAGCCTGGTAGGGTGGACCTCCTAGGACTACACAGAGAAGGGGCAGAAGCAACCACAACGGCCCCTACCCCCTCTGTCGGACTGATCGTTGAAGACGTATCCTCGACTCGTTTCCATAAAACTTACTCCGGCTGTGAAAGTAACTTGTTTGTTCAACCAATCGAAAATGAAATCCACCAAAACTCAGACAATTATGCGACGCTAACAACATTTACAGTATACCCCCCCCCTGTTAAAGAAGACGGGGGGGGGGATTATGCTTCATCAGTGTTCGCACTAATATTAATATTACTACAAAATAACGTTCGAATCGGCGAAGTTAAAAACAAGAAAGAAAAAGAAAGAAAGAAAAAGAAAGAAAAAAAAAGAAAGAAAGAAAGAAAGAAAAAGAAAGAAAGAAAAAGAAAGAGAGAAAGAAAAAGAAAGAAAGAAAAAAGAATGTAAAAGAAAGAAAGAAAGGGAAGTAAAGAAAGAAAAAGAAAGAAAGAAAGAAAGAATTTTTAAAAAAGAAAGAAAGAGAAAGAAAGAAAAGAAAGAAAAGAAAGAAAAGAAAGAAAGGGAAATAAAGAAAGAAAGAGAGAAAGAGAAAGAAAGAATGAAAGAAAAAGAAAGAAAAGAAAGAAAGAGAAAGAAAGCAAAAGAAAGAAAGAAAAAAAGAAAGAAAGAAAGAAAAAGAAAGAAAGAAAAAAAAGAAACTTATGAATCAGTAAACAAAGCAGAATGAAAAAAAAAGTCTCATTATGGAAATAGATTGAAAGCGGGGGTGGTCTGACTTGCTATTTGCTTTCTCAATTCCCCATAAATACTTAAAATGGATTCGTCCGGCAGTTTTATACTTGCTAACGTTTGTGTGACGGGGCGACATTAGAGGCTAAATGAAGTTTTTTATAAAGTATTTATTTTATTTTTTTAAAATATGTAAAGTTTTTTATGCCATTAATTTCAAAACGAAATACACCTTCTTATACCTATAGTCGAAACTCAGTTACCACCTTTACAAAACGATAACCCGCTGAACGTCCGAATGAAACAAATTCAAGCCAGCTTCCAACTTTATTCATGTTTGAATCTCCGATTTTTATCGTATCATTTCCTACCGAGAGTTGCTTTAAAATGTGTCGTTTTATTCGCACTTTCAGGGTTTTATCTCTGTGTAATAGACTTCAGTCTATTCCCATAATGAGACTTTTTTTTTCATTCTGTTATATTATTTATTTCTTCTTTCGTGTGAATCAGATGATTCTGGTGTTGGCATTAGTTTCCCCGATGTTTTTCTAGTTAGAAATCTTTCTGGAAAGACATCGAATACTTATGGGAAGGACCACAAGAAGGTTGCCTACATCGACTGGATTCGAACTTGCAACACCCAGGTCTTCAGTCCGTGTCGTTATCGGCTTAACCACCGTCACCTCCAATATTATTTACTGATTCATACGTTTCTTTCCTTTTTTTTCTTTTTAAAAACTTTTTAGTTTCTTTCCTTTTTATTTTTATTTCTTTCTTTTTTCTTGTTTTTAACTTCACCGATTCGGACGTTGTTTTGTAGTAATATTAATATTTTCAGGGTTTTATCTCTGTGTAAAGGTGGCCGTATGGATGACCGTTTGGAAATACAAGGCATTGTATGTCATCTTCCATAACCGGGATAAACATGCTGACTGTGGACTTATATAAACATTATTTAATTAATTGTTAAATACTGATAATAAATTAATTAATAATTAAATACTGGTAATTAATTAATTAATTATTTATTAAATCCTGATAATTAATTAATTAATTATTTATTAAATCCTGATAATTGATTAATTATTAAATACTAATAATTAATTAATTAATTATTAAATACTGATAATAAATTAATTAATTGTTAAATACTGATAATAAATTAATTAATAATTAAATACTGGTAATTAATTAATTAATTATTTATTAAATCCTGATAATTAATTAATTAATTATTTATTAAATCCTGATAATTGATTAATTATTAAATACTAATAATTAATTAATTAATTATTAAATACTGATAATAAATTGATTAATTGTTAAATACTGATAATAAATTAATTTATAATTAAATACTGGTAATTAATTAATTAATTATTAATTAAATCCTGATATTTAATTAATTTATTATTAAATACTGATAATTTATAAATTAATTATTAAATCCTTATAATTAATTAATTAATTAATTAATTATAAAACCCTGATAATTAATTAATTAATTAATTATTAAATCCTGATAATTAATTGATTAATTATTAAATACTAATAATTAATTAATCAATTATTTAATACTAATAATTAATTAATTAATTATTAAATGCTGATAATGAATTACTTAATAATAAAATACTGATAATTAATTAATTAATTATTTATTAAATCCTGATAATTAATTGATTAATTATTAAATCTTGATAATTAATTACTGTCGGATAATTAATTAAGGTCGGATAATTCTCTGACGTTTTGTGGAATTTTTAAACATTTTTTTTTTCTTTTTGGTTAAAAAAGAAAAACCTTTCACTTTCACTGCTCGTCCCTATATCGAAGTATATTTCTATCAATAATTATTATAATATTCATTTTTGTCATGTGCAATTTGATTGAACACGTGATTAAATGCAAACAGTTTTTCATTGATCGATCTGTTGTTTTTGTTGTTGTTTAATTTTGTGAATAAAAATATATTCAAATAAAAATTACAAAATGTCTTATTGAATTTCTTAACTTTTCTTTTTCTTTCAGCAATAAAATATACTAAGTATTTTTTTATTTATTTCATCCAACGCTTTATGTTTTGGGGATATATTTCATGTGACTGTATTTATTTAAATATTTTATGTGACTGTATTTATTTAAATATTTTATGTGACTGTATTTATTTAAATATTTCATGTGACTGTATTTATTTAAATATTTCATGTGACTGTATTTATTTTAATATTTTATGTGAATGCGTTTATTTAAATATTTTATGTGAATGTATTTATTTAAATATTTCATGTGACTGTATTTATTTAAATATTTTATGTGAATGCGTTTATTTAAATATTTTATGTGAATGTATTTATTCAAATATTTCATGTGACTGTATTTATTTAAATATTTCATGTGACTGTATTTATTTAAATATTTCATGTGACTGTATTTATTTAAATATTTTATGTGACTGTATTTATTTAAATATTTCATGTGACTGTATTTATTTTAATATTTTATGTGAATGCGTTTATTTAAATATTTTATGTGAATGTATTTATTTAAATATTTCATGTGACTGTATTTATTTAAATATTTTATGTGAATGCGTTTATTTAAATATTTTATGTGAATGTATTTATTCAAATATTTCATGTGACTGTATTTATTTAAATATTTCATGTGACTGTATTTATTTAAATATTTCATGTGACTGTGTTTATTTAAATATTTCATGTGACTGTATTTATTTAAATATTCTATGTGACTTATTTATTTAAATATTTGATGTGACTGTATTTATTTAAATATTTTATGTGACTGTATTTATTTAAATATTTCATGTGACTGTATTTATATAAATATTTCATGTGACTGTATTTATTTAAATATTTCATGTGACTGTATTTATTTAAATATTTTATGTGACTGTATTTATTTAAATATTTTATGTGACTGTATTTATTTAAATATTTCATGTGACTGTATTTATTTAAATATTTTATGTTTAATGCCACATTATGTTTAATGTTACACTATGTTACAAAATATTTAATGTTACACTACGTTTAAAGTAAATGTTACACGGTATGTAATGTTACACTATGTTACAAAATATTTAATGTTACACTACGTTTAAAGTTAATGTTACACATTATGTAATGTTACACTATGTTACAAAATATTTAATGTTACACTATGTTTAAAGTTAATGTTACACTGTATTTAATGTTACACTATGTTACAAAATATTTAATGTTACACTACGGTTAAAGTTAATATTACACTGTATTTAATGTTACACTATGTTACAAAATATTTAATGTTACACTATGTTTAAAGTTAATGTTACACTGTATTTAATGTTACACTATGTTACAAAATATTTAATGGCTGTCACTTAGAACTGAATTATACTTAGTACTATATCCATTGCGCCACGGGTCTTTGTGGGCTATTCTAGTTCGACAAGATACATCTGAAGAAGGTCGGAGGTTACATCGGTCGAAACGTTGTGATAAAAACACTAAAGATGAGAACAGTAGTCCAAATATACCAAATTCTACGAATTATCAACCCTCATCTAAAAAAAAATTCCGAAGCAAATTATTTAATGTTACACTATGTTTAAATTTAATGTTACACTGTATTTATTGTTACACTATGTTAGAAAATATTTAATGTTACACTATGTTTGAATTTAATGTTACACTGTACTTAAATTTACACTATGTTACAAAATATTTAATGTTACACTATACTTAAATGTAATGTTTAACGGTATGTAATGTTATACTATGTTACAAAATATTTAGTGTTAAAATATGTTTAAAGTTAATGTTACACTATGTTACAAAATATTTAGTGTTACACTATGCTTAACGTTAATATTACACTTTATTTAATGTTACACTATGTTACAAATTATTTAATGTTACACTATGTTTAAATTTAATGTTACACAGTATTTAATGTTACACTATGTTACATTATATTTAATCTTACACTATGTTTAAATTAAATGTTACACTTTATTTAATGTTACACTATGTTACAAAATATTTGATGTTAAACTAAATTTAAATTTTATGTTACACTGTTTTAATGTTACACTATGTTATCAAATATTTAATGTTACACTATGCTTTAATTTAATGTTACACTGCATTTAATGTTACACTATTTTACAAAATATTTAATGTTACACTATGT
>OY744546.1:2582500-2605000 GCA_963556195.1 Sepiola atlantica
AGATATAAATAATATCTTTAACCAGTAAACTATCAGGATAAAAACAAAGCTCAATATAGTGTATAGAGCAATAATATTAATTGAATGACATAATATAATTAGAAATTAATCAGATTGTATTAAAGTTCAAAAACAAGGTGTGATATTGCGTCCTTAACTCTTGAGTTTTCAAAGAAAATCTTCTCCTCAGAGGACCATGACCGCAATGACATTACTGTAGGTAATAAAATTAAGCTTTGAAAGCTTTAAGCTTTACATATATATATATATATATATATATATATATATATATATATATCATAATACAAAATGAAACCATAAAATAAGGTGCCATTAAAATTTTACTATAATTCAAAGTTCAAGCAAAGTATCTAAACGTCTTTAACTCATGAGTTTTCAAAGAAAATTCTTCTCCTCAGAGGACCATTACCGCGGTGATATTACTGCAGGTAATAAAATTACACTTTGAAAATACATAAAAATATATACACAAATACATAAAATTATAGAGCATCAAATATATCAACCCAAAAACATACTTTTTTGTTAAATCTATATAATGCATTCAAGTCAAACAATTCAAAAACATATTGAGGAAAGGTATCCAGGATGTTGACTAAAGATTGATCCAGGTAATAAGTGACAGTCCAAAAAACGAAAAATTGAAAAGTTTGAAAAAATTGAAAAAGTTATCCAGTCGTGAGATGCGTCCACAATCGAAGCAGTGCAAAAATGCATCCAATGTTTATGTTAATTATTACAACGATAAATAAATCCAATCAAATAAAAAGTTCAGTAAACTCACTATGTGTAGAAAATTATACTGTTCAAAATTTAGGGTCCAATGATTTGATCAGAGCAGTACAAATCAAAATTCTCCGGTTAAATGGAAAATCCATTAAATCCGATTTGACTAAAATTAAAATTGAATTGAGCCGACAATCACAATCATCTCTTCCCCCGGTTCCAGCAAAAACAATAATAACTGGGTTCGAATCCTTCGACCGGTAGTAATTAACATCTACACTGAAGATTGCGTAAGCATGAAAAACATGTGTCTGCATGTAAAAATAGTTTATACTTATAAAAACAAATATTGTTATTGCCCCCTTTCAAAATAAGAGATTAGGCCTCTAGGAGAATTCATAACAAGATGCTAATCTATGCGTAACGCGATGTTCCAGCCTCTGCTGTTGAGCACTTTATGACTAAGCTTACTGTATATGTCTGCCGATTCAACATTATAAAGAATTTACAATCTCTTCTTTTCCGTGTTTATTGATAGTGGCCTAGGGGTTGAACACCAGGCTTCGGGGTCGAAGGTGACTTTGCAACTGTGTTTAAAACCATTCGACTGGCACTTATTATCAACTCCTACACTGAATATTTTTAAGCATGAAACACATGTGTCTGAAGGTAAAAATAATCTATGTATATATATCTATATATATATATATATATTTGTGTTATAATTGAATAATTCCAGGAGAAAATCCGGGTATGAGAGCTCAATGTGGTAAACAGAGCAAGAATAACATAAAATATAATAACATGAAATTACATAATTATCAATGCAATAATTTATTTCAACCTTGTGGTTTTATCAAGCATCCAATCCAGATTATTACATTTTTGAGACTGGAATATATATATATATATATATATATATATATATATATATATATATATATATATATATATACATAAAATAGTTATCCATGGGAACGTGGCTGACTGTGACTGGGCTCGAACCTGCTATCACTGTGGATGTGACCGAGTGCGCTGACTGTTGGACTGGTGACTGAAATGACGTGAACATTTATCGTTTATAAAGTAATTAAATAACGGTATATATATATATATATATATATATATATATATATATATATTAAATAGGTAATAATAATCACTGATACTTATATCTATCAGTGATTAAATTGCATTCTTAATTACCTACTTGAAGATTGCGTTCTGATATCCACTGAAATATTCCATTCGACTTAAATTTCGAAACAGTCTGGAAAGAATCAGATAAAAAAGAAAACAAAGTAAATCTTCAATTAGCGATTAATGAAATTGGTTAATTATTTCGCTAATTATCGATTCCGTTCTTTAAGAGATTTGATGCCATGCAAACCGTTCTTTCCGGAAAGTATTCTTTCTATGAGGAGAGTTCTTTAATTAGAAAACCGAAAAGAATTATTCAAGACGTATTTATACCATTTATACCCGCCCCTTGACTTGAACGATGTTGGTACAGTGCCTGGGTATGCCCCTTTTTTACTTGTCTCCCCACGAGGGAAGAGTCGACCTGAGAGTAAAGCCCCAATTTACTTGTCTTACACCCCAATAAGCTTATATCCTAATAAGGATATATATACATGTTTATTTTTTTCTTTCCTTAAACCAGGCTTTTCAAAGATTATAATATAACGAACACTTTCTCTGTCTGTCTGTCTGTCTGTCTGTCTGTCTGTCTGTCCGTCGGCGAGAATTTTTTGTAAACGTAAGCAAGGGGAGAAAGATATTGTATTTGCCAATTTATCATTTATCACCATTTATAATATAACGAGCAGGTTCTCTGTCAGTCTTTCTTTCTGTCTGTCTGTCCGTCCGTCGGCGAGAATTTTTGTAAACGTAGGAGAGAGGGCGGGGGACGGGTAATTACTATTTACTTGATTTTTTCAAGTCAGCGTTCATAATCTTTGTATACCTTTAGAATTAGGAAACTATTAATTACTTAATTTTGATTAAATAACATTAAATAACATTAAATAACATATAAATAAAGTAGAACAAAATTTCAAGACGAGACTGCGATTCGAACCCACAACATGTTAAGAATCTTACTTAATATATTTATTTACTCCTCTGCAGGAGTTAGGCACAAGGCCAGTTTTATCTTACTCCCACAAGTAAGATGTGACCACAGCTTGGGTCGAGTAAGTGGGGTTTGAAAAGCCAGCGCCCGAGAAAGTGAGCACTCTGACCATTAAAAATTGCCTGGGCAGCCCCGTCGGCATTCCCCGGTAGGGGCGCCTCAGGCAGTAAGCAATAAACTTACTCCTCCCCAAAGAGGGGAGGCGAAGCCTGGGAGGGTGGACCTCCTAGAACTGCACAGGACAAACCCATAGACAGGCGTAAATCAAGCCCCAAAGGACAAGACAATACCGGTCTATGGAGTGCAGTATCCATCGGAACAGATACTACACTTACTTGCTTTTTTTTTTTTTTTTTTTTTTTTTTTTATTTATCTACCTCCCACAAGGTAAGATGTGACACAAGGTCGGGAAAGTGGGATTAGATAAGCCAGCGCTCGAGAGGTGAGCACTCTGGCTATTTAAAAATTGCCTGGGCAGCCCTGTCGGCATTCCCCGGTAGGGGCGCCTCAGACAGTAAGCAATAAACTTACTCCTCCCCAAAGAGGGGAGGCAAAGCCTGGGAGGGTACACCTCCTAGAACTGCACAGGACAGACCCATTGACCGGCGTAAATCAAGCCCCGAAGGCCAAGACAATATCAGTCTATGGGGTGCAGTATCCATCGGAACAGATACTACACTTACTTGCGTGACTGTTTCAACTTCTTTACATACTGTTACCAAAACACGCTCAGACACCAGACGGGTTTCGCAATTTACATAATTAATTAATTTTAAACTTCTAATAAATTCATATTTACAAATATACACTTATAACTGCTATTCTCAAATTCACATATGTATTTACAATATTTTCCGATAAGGTGATATTAATAAAAAATTATTCATACAATTAATTAAACACATCACATTCAGAATTACATAGATTGATAAGTTGGCAGTGGAAAAGCCAAAAATTCAAAATTTGAAAAATTTAAAGAAACAATATAAAGTAATGGAAAGTAAACGTGAGTGCCTAATAAGCTCTTTTTTTATCTACGGTTGAACTGAACATCATTCTGTTGGGTTTATCACATTTTGACCATTTCTGCAGCAGATTTCACAAAATCTCTACGATGAATCTTTCCTAACCGGACACTTTGCCAACAGAAAATACCGGAAAAAGAACCTCTTATCGTGCAATTTCACACTAGTCGATTTGTAAGATTAATAATGACAATAGTAATGAAAATATATAGAATACAGTAAATTAAAATATTTAAATACAGAAGAAACAAAGTCGAAAACGAAAAATACTAAAATTAATATATATATATATATATATATATATATATATATATATACTAATAATAGAGAATGGTAGTTTGCTTGAAGCATTGCTGGGAATATATTTTGGTAGATTCTCTGCACAGACGGAGTTTTCCTCTGGTGTTTATTAATTTTGACAAAGGGAGGTTTCTTTTCCCGAAATATTAAATAAATGATTTTTAGTAATCATCCGGACAACACACAAACAGCTAACACCACAATTGATGTTATGTAGATTTTAAGAAAAAATAAATAGTAAGTCCCATTTCGAATTCGATTTATTATTTTTGTTCATTCCAGCTTACATCCTACCCGGAATTTGCATTGCCCACAGCCTTTTAAAAACATACTACTATATATACTAATATAAAATTCTATAACTTACACTGTTGGATTTACTACATTTTGACCATTTCTAACGCAGTCTCCACGAAATCTATTTTTCCATCTTTAAATCTTTCGTCACCGGACACTTTGTTAACAAACATTTTCCCTACTGGACAGACTCTATATTTTGATAACCTTTTTATGCACACACTTTTACTTTCTATTACTTTATATTGTTTAATAAATGTTTTTAAATTTTGAATGTTGGCTATTCTCCTGCCAACTTATCCATCTATGTAATTCCTCTGATTATAATATTTTAATCTTTGAAAAGCCTTGGCTTAAGGAAAGAAAAAATAAACATGTTTTTATCGAGTACACCTTGCATTGAACAATCGAAGATAAAATAGATTTGTCATCCGTACATGTTTATCTCTCTTCTTTCATTTATCTTTATAATTGCTATATCTCGTATATTGAGCTTTAATCATTTCACTATCGGTTCAATTCTCTAAAAGTATACTTTTAGTCTCATAACTTGAGTTGAGCACGGTTCTGAAGAAGTGAAGTTTTCCCGAAATATTATAATATCAGACGGAATTTCCACCAGACCATTTTGATACAGGTATTACATAACATTGTAACATTGTGTAGATAGACAGATATATGTGTGTTTGTAAAAATATATATATATATGTGTGTATGTATACATTGTATTAAGGGTGAAACTATTTAACTTGTTCCACCATTATATGTCTTATTTGCTCCAACTTGTGTCTATCAGTCACACCTCTGCATTGTATTGCCTTCTAAATATCACAATTCTCTCCCCCCCTCTCTCTCTCTCTCTCTATATATATATATATATATATATATTAATTTTAAATAATATTACATTTTTTAAGTATTTTTACCTACACATGCATATATATATATATATATATATATATATATATATATATATATACTCGGTAAAAACATGTGTATTATTCTTTCCTTAAGCCAAGGCTTTTACAAAGATTAAAATCTTATCATCAGAGGAATTACATAGATGGATAAGTTGGCAGTGGAAAAGCCAAAATTCAAAATTTGAAAAAATATCAAGTAATGGAGAGTGAGAGTGTGCGTGTAAAAAAATATGGGGTCTGTTCAGTTGGTGAATGCCCATTGATAAGGAGTCCGGTGAAGGGAGATTTAAAGATGGGAAAAAAGGGTTTCGTGAAGGCAGCATTGAAAATGTTACAAAAATGAAGTAAATCCAATAGAAAGATGTTTAGTTCAATCGTAGGTGGAACGCACTTATTCGGAAGTAATTTTAATAATTCGCGCCATTTTAAAATACTTCCATGGACCGAGAATGAGAGTATTTTTTCAGAATTTGAAGTTGAACTGTGTATATTAAACGTATGTTATCTTTCATTTTATTTGTATATTATGTTCGTTTTAATCGACTGGAAGTAATTGTGAATGTTAAGACTCGTTAAAAACGAAGCCATGTTTTTTCCACGAAAAAATTCAAATCCTGGTGAATCATCCGATGGCAAAGCAACCGCTTCCATTTACTTTCTAGGTGCGTCCAGCTTCGTCAGTCAATCCGTCCGCTGGTCTGTCACACTCCATTTTGAACTTATGTTTTAAATAGCATTTTTGTCGGTATGTCACGCTTATGTTTTAAATAGCATTTTCGTCGGTCTGTCAAACTTATGTTTTAAATAGTATTTTCGTTTGTCTGTCAAGCTTATGTTTTGAATAGCATTTTCGTTTGTCTGTCAAGCTTATGTTTTAAATAGCATTTTCGTTTGTCTGTCAAGCTTATGTTTTGAATAGCATTTTCGTTTGTCTGTCAAGCTTACGTTTTAAATAGAATTTTCGTTTGTCTGTCAAGCTTATGTTTTAAATAGCATTTTCGTTTGTCTGTCAAGCTTATGTTTTAAATAGCATTTTCGGTTGTCTGTCAAGCTTATGTTTTAAATAGAATTTTCGTTTGTCTGTCAAGCTTATGTTTTAAATAGAATTTTCGTTTGTCTGTCAAGCTTATGTTGTGAATAGCATTTTCGTTTGTCTGTCAAGCTTATGTTTTGAATAGCATTTTCGTCGGTCTGTCAAGCTTATGTTTTAAATAGAATTTTCGTCGGTCTGTCAAACTTATGTTTTAAATAGCATTTTCGTCGGTCTGTCAAACTTATGTTTTAAATAACATTTTCGTTGGTCTGTCAAGCTTATGTTTTAAATAGCATTTTCGTTTGTTTGTAAAACTTATGTTTTGAATAGCATTTTCGTTTGTCTGTCAAGCTTATGTTTTGAATAGCATTTTCGTCGATCTGTCAAGCTTATGTTTTAAATAGAATTTTCGTCGGTCTGTCAAACTTATGTTATAAATAGCATTTTCGTCGGTCTGTCAAACTTATGTTTTAAATAGAATTTTCGTCGGTTTGTCAAACTTATGTTTTAAATAGCATTTTCGTCGGTCTGTCAAACTTATGTTTCAAATAACATTTTCGTTGGTCTGTCAAGCTTATGTTTTAAATAGCATTTTCGTTTGTCTGTCAAACTTATGTTTTGAATAGCATTTTCGTTTGTCTGTCAAGCTTATGTTTTGAATAGCATTTTCGTCGATCTGTCAAGCTTATGTTTTAAATAGAATTTTCGTCGGTCTGACAAACTTATGTTATAAATAGCATTTTCGTCGGTCTGTCAAGCTTATGTTTTAAATAGAATTTTCGTCGGTCTGTCAAACTTATGTTATAAATAGCATTTTCGTCGGTCTGTCAAACTTATGTTTTAAATAGAATTTTCGTCGGTTTGTCAAACTTATGTTTTAAATAGCATTTTCGTCGGTCTGTCAAACTTATGTTTCAAATAACATTTTCGTTGGTCTGTCAAGCTTATGTTTTAAATAGCATTTTCGTTTGTCTGTCAAACTTATGTTTTGAATAGCATTTTCGTTTGTCTGTCAAGCTTATGTTTTGAATAGCATTTTCGTCGATCTGTCAAGCTTATGTTTTAAATAGAATTTTCGTCGGTCTGACAAACTTATGTTATAAATAGCATTTTCGTCGGTCTGTCAAACTTATGTTTTAAATAGAATTTTCGTCGGTCTGTCAAACTTATGTTTTAAATAGCATTTTCGTCGGTCTGTCAAACTTATGTTTTAAATAACATTTTCGTTGGTCTGTCAAGCTTATGTTTTAAATAGCATTTTCGTCGGTCTGTCAAGCTTATGTTTCGAATAGCATTTTCATCGGTCTGTCACGCTTCAAGTTTAAGTAGCATTGTCGTCACTTCTTAATAGGAAGAGTCGCTGTCCGGTAGAAATTGCATTTTCTTGTCTGTCATGTATAATTTTCTGGTCTGTCATGTATAAATTTTAAATAGCATTTTCATCGATAAACGCGCTAGACGAATGGATGTATCTTCAAACGATCCGTCCTTGTTTTTTTCTTTTTAATAATTTCAATTTTTTACTCAGTTACTTTTGTCTTCACTGTCGCCATTTTTTTTTCTCCTTTTCGCCTGAAAAATAAATCTTCATTTCTGAAATTGACATTTTTTGCGGTTCTGCAAATCCATGGGAAAATGGGTGAATCTGAGGACCCTAAAAAGCTTTTTTATTATTTTGTTGGGTAGAAAAATTTAAGAAATTGGCAGCGAGTATAAAAATAGGGGTATTGGTGAGCGTCGAAGATAGATAGATAGATAGATAGAGAGAGAGAGAGAGAGAGAGAGAGAGAGAGAGAGAGAGAGAAACAGACATACATACATACAGACAGACAGATAGCTAAATAGATAGATAGAGAGAGAGAGAAATGACAGATAGATAGATAGATAGATAGATAGATATGAACAGAACAAGGTAGATAGATAGATAGATAGATAGATAGATAGATAGATAGATAGATAGATAGATAGATAGATAGATCGAGAGAGAGAGACAAACAGACATACATACATACAGACAGACAGATAGCTAAATAGATAGATAGAGAGAGAGAGAAATGACAGATAGATAGATAGATAGATAGATATGAACAGAACAAGATAGATAGATAGATAGATAGATAGATAGATAGATAGATAGATAGATAGATAGATAGATAGATAGTAAGATAGATAGATAGATAGATAGATCGAGAGAGAGAGACAAACAGACATACATACAGACAGACAGACAGATAGCTAAATAGATAGAGAGAGAGAGAAATGGCAGATAGATAGATAGATAGATAGATATGAACAGAACAAGATAGATAGATAGATAGATAGATAGATAGATAGATAGATAGATAGATAGATAGATAGATAGATAGATAGATAGATAGTAAGATAGATAGATAGATAGATAGATCGAGAGAGAGAGACAAACAGACATACATACAGACAGACAGACAGATAGCTAAATAGATAGAGAGAGAGAGAAATGGCAGATAGATAGATAGATAGATAGATAGATAGATAGATAGATAGATAGATAGATAGATATGAAAAATAAAAAGAATGAAATAAATCCGAAGGGGTTAGAAGAAAAAAAAGAAATGGGGAAGATCTAAAACTCTTAGGTGCATCTCAACGTTTCGCCCAACTGTTACGAGGGCTTTATCAAGAGGTGCAAGTCGAAAAAGTAATCACATTTCTTCACAGTGAGATTCATCCTTAAGCTTTGGATCTTGTTTTTTCCATTATTTCTCATAGATATATGTCAATTAATGCCGGATGTTCGACTTCAGACAGAAATGACATTGCATTTGACAGATCGATAGTTGATTTTGACTTGCGATTTCTTCTGTTTTATCATTGCATCATGTTCTCTGTACGTATTTTATGTATTTCGCCTTAGTTTCTCTCAAAAACTATTTGTTCCGACCCGGAAGATTGTTAAAATGGAGACATTTTCCGCTAATACCTTAAAAAGGAAAATTACTAAAAACTCATCATTGCCTATCAGATTATCATTTACATTTGTTTTAATAAATATTAGCCTACTTATTTCTTAAGTAACACAAGTCATAACACGTGAAAATGTTAGTAACAGGAGGAGCTGTCGTCGCCGTCCACTTCTAGCAAGCATTAGGGGCAGCAGCACCTGCAAACCGCACAGTTATTGCTGCTTAAATTTTAAACGCACACATGGAATACAATTACGTAACAGTTGAGATTTTGGTCCCTAAAACTAACATCGTTAAATTGCGTTTTCATGTTATCGGCATATTTCTTTTTTCTTTTTCTTTCCTTAACAACCGCAGCTTTACATTAATTATTGTTCCATAACAATTTGGTTACATTAATAATTGAATGTGCTCCGATGAACTAGCTGCTCTAACATCGTTAAATTGCGTTTTCATGTGAAGGTCCCCGGATGCCGGAGAGCCTTCTACTCCAGCAGCTTCTTTCCTCGTGCTACCGGCCTCTGGAACTCCTTCCCTGCTCCCTGTTTCCTTGACGTTAGTGACATGCAGAGGTTTAAAACTAATGTAAATAGACATCTCACTGCACAGCTCTCAACTTAGGATGACACCCAAAACTTACTCCCTAATTCTCAGTAGACCCTTACGTCTACAATGGCGACCTGCCCTGTTTGGGGTGAAATATCTTTTTAAAAAAAACAACAAAAACACGCCTATACTGAATCAAGCCAAAAAAGGAATAATCATTATTAAGCAAATCTTTCTTCTTCTTCTTTGTCTTCCTCCTCTTCTTTTACTTCTTCCCCTTCTCTTTCTTTTTCTTCCTCTTTTTCTTCTTTTTTTTCTTTTTATTCTTCTTTTTCTTCTTCGTTTTCTTCTTTTTCTTTTTCTTCTTCGTTTTCTTCTCTTTCTTTTTCTTCCTCTTTTTCTTCTTCTTTTCATACTTCTTCGTTTTCTTCTTTTTCTTTTTCTTCTTCGTTTTCTTCTCTTTCTTTTTCTTCCTCTTTTTCTTCTTCTTTTCCTTATTCTTCTTTTTCTTCTTCGTTTTCTTCTTTTTCTTTTTCTTGTTAATTTCAAATCAGACGTCTTGTTTTTGGATATAGATTATTACAAAATTATATAATAATAGACTTTGAAATAAAGCTCAATTTAATGATTTTGATTCTAGAAAATGTCTTCAATTTAAAGCTTATGTATAGCGTCCCTTGAGAAGAAATTGGAGTTAAGCGAATCTTGCTTAATTAGTGTCTGATGACTATGGATCAAATTCAATGTAAATCTGAAATATTTGAATTTTCAAATTGGAAGTTGTACTCATATTATGGCCCCTAAAAACCCTTTAAAATACTCGAAAAAGACTCAAATTGGGGGAAGATGTATTAGTTGCTGTCTAATACCTATTGTTAAAATTTCTCAAAAAGTCGGAAGTACCTGGATTTTAACCCTAACCCTAACCTTAACCCGAACCTTAACCTTAACCCTAACCCTTAACCCTAACCCTAACCTTAACCCTAACCCTAACCCTAACCCTAACCCTAAGCTTAACCCTAACCCTATAACCTCCTTGTTTCCTTTGCATAAAACTTAATTAAACTGAATATATTCCACATTACGATATCTTACGTTTAACAGATGTGTTCTAAAACACATAATGATCGGTTGATTAGTTTAGAAGTAAATCCTATACATACAAAATTGGAATAAAGATTCTAGATATAAGGTTTACTGGCATAATATCTTGATTTTAACCTTCGTAAGAGGACGTAAAAGTTCTGTTCAGAGTATTCTTCTTACGTCTATATAAAGTCTACATCCGTAAGCTAAAAGGCAGATCAACGAAATGTGACAGAGAGACGATATCATTTATCAGACACCCAAACCATAGCTTTCACTCTCAACGCCCCCCCTCCCCATCGTCCTCTTCTAATTTGGTAACTGTTATAATTTTATTTTTTTTCGAAACTCTTTAGTAGACGCGACCGAAGTCCACTAATAAATCCACGCTAAATCTTCGCACAAACAGATGTTGCATTTCAATCAAGTGCCGACCCCTTTGTTTTGTTACTTAGCAAGGCCAAAATCCACTCGAGGATAAAGGGTCAACGAGATTATTGGTTGGATGATGAACAATACTGTGAGACGAATTGCCCCTTCCGTTGACTAGACAGAGTTCAGAATCGACTTCGAAATCTAGTGGGAGATGATCGCTTCTCTTCCTTACAACCCCTTTCTCGCAGAAAGAGACGTTGCTAGTCTCTCTCTGCTCTATCGTTAGTTCCACGGAAGGTGCGTGACTTGGCTCTCATCTATGATTCCTCTTTGTAAGACATTCACAGCAAGAACTCGTTTTTCTACCACAACGGAAAAAAAACAACTTTCCTTTCTTCCCCCTGTACGTAATGGCAGGCGTAATATCTACAAAATTAGCTTCTACGCAAGGGCTTCCTCTCTGTGGAACACATTACCATGGGACTACTTCCCTGAAGATTACAACATGGTCGTCCCATAAATAATCAAACTTAGTTCATTCTATCAATTATTCTCAGTCTTCTCAGAAGTCTTCTCTATCTTTTAACCGACAATAACATTTATTCTCGAATAGCTTTTGGCCTTAATCAGTTGTGTCTTTATGATTAGTGGTTAGAGTTAGGGTTAGGGTTAGGGTTAGGGGGTGAAAAGAAATTGATTGAAAACGATAGCGGAAAAGAGAAACATTTGAGGACGGCTCGACAAGTATTTGTTCACATTGGACGACCATGATGTAGTCTGCAGGGAAGAATCATCCAACTGGCAATCTTATTAGCATTTCTCCTCGTGGCAATGCGTTCCACCGATGGGATGTTCCTGGAGAAAAAAAAAACGAAATTTCCAAAGCTTCCTATCCCTATCCGTTCGATCTGTAGCATTTTCTTGCTCCAGGGTTAAAAGATGTTAATTTCGGTTTGAAATAAGTTAACAATTTATCAACTGACATGAAAATTCATTTTCTTTCTCCAAATAACAATTTTTTTTTTTTTTATCTTTCCTGCCCTATGGAACATTGCGGAATTCAACTTGACGCAAATTGCTTTTTCACTGATTCATCTCTGTTTATATAAACTTAGGTATCTCTATATGTTTATATATTTCTATGCATTGGATTCACTCCTAAACTAATTAACCGATCATTATGTATTTTAGAATCAAGACGGTGTTTGATAGATTGTTACCTACCCATTTGAGACCTGGACGATCAAATAAAGTTGGCGAAAAGGGTTCTTTGTATGTTTCAAAAAAAGAGGACCTACAGGTCTTGCTTAGGTACAATGGATGAACGTATCGGAAACATGGCATACGCGATCAAAGAACAAATGTTCATCCGTAAAATACACCTGAATTAAATAAGGAAACGGTATTCAGATGGTGTCGACAACAATCCCCTAGAGGAAGACATAATGGATGCCGTATTTGACGCGTTTGTAGGCTCCAATACGAGCAGCGGCTTCAGAACATTAAAAAAAAACCGAAAGAAAAGGAAAGATTACGGATTAAATAACGATATATTTTTTTAAATACTAATTCTTTGCGGGGTAAGGCTAAAAACGGGGTTTTATGGTGATCTACCCCATTCCGCGTAAAAGATTCGTTATATTATAAGTGGATCTTGAAATTTGTTTCTACTTTATATATATGTTATGTTATTTAATCTAAATTAAGTAATTACTAGTTTCGCAACCTAATTCTAAGGTATACAAAGATTAAGTAAATAATATTTACCCCCCCCCACTCTTACGTTTACAAAAATTATCGCCGACGGACAGACAGACAGAAAGACAGACAGACAGACAGACAGACAGACAGAGAACCTCTTCGTTATATTACAAGTGGACTAGCGAAAATAGACTCCCTAACGGTCGTCTATTTTTGCTAGGCCGGCGCGTTCTTGGGTGGTGAGACATTTTTAGTTAAAAAAAAATTATTTTTTTAAAATATGTCTCCAAATATTTTTTGTTTAAAAAGGAAAAAAAATGGAGGGGGGGGGGGATTTTTTCCTGCCAGAAAAAAAAAATTCGTTAAATCGAAATGGTTTTTATTACTTGTCCAATTTGCTCATATGGTAGGTTATCGGACAAATTCGTTCTAATTCACTCTTTGACGTTAAGGTTGCGTGTTCGAATCACGACCTCGGCGTCAAAATTATTTGTTGTTTATTTAGTCGTTAATATGTGCCCTAATGTATTTCTTATGCTTCTGACTTTGAAATTAATTAAATACCCCCCCCCTCTCCTGTTTACAAAAATTCTCCAAGACGGACAGAAGTGGATATAAGAGAGTTAATAACTGTGAAAGTTTTAGTCTTGTGTTTACAAGAAACTTATGAATGAAATGTTTATTGTTTAAAATTTTGGTTTCAAGTATTTTAAGGAGCAAATTTTGCGAAGCGGTTTTATTTAAGCAAAAAATTTCAAATAATAACAATTTTTTTCTTTTTCAAAAACAATAGTCATAAAGTCCATCCGTTGCCTTAGGCATGAAACCCGAATTGTTTTGTGACTGAAGGGGGGGGGGCAATGGTCATACAATTTGTCAAATACTTTTAGGCTTACCCTACGCTAGACACTTTCACGTAAATACCAGATTCACTCTATGGGTCGATCCTGCTTAGATGATCCTCAATTTGTTTTTAAAAAGATTTTATTTACAAAAAAACGCTTGTCGAGGGGGTGGCAATATTTACAATTATTCTGCAAGAAATAAAAAAATATAGGTTAGTAGTGCCCTACAAACGCTTAGCTAAGTGATAGAACACCCACTGTTTTCTGGATGATCTGAAAAAAAGCAGGTCGCTCTCTAAATAGGAGTGGGAGCTAAGTGGGATGTTCAAAAATAAAGCAGAACGGGATGGAATGTGGGAACGGGTGGTGTCTTCCAAGACATAAGACAATCAGGGTGACCGTGGGTAAAATAAATGTGGGGTGTAGGAGTCTTTGGGGGCTCCCTAGTACCAAAAGAACAAAAAGTGTCAGGACTCATCTAATCTACTAGTTAAGGGTCTTTTAAAATTGAGGGATGGGTTGCGCTGAACCCAGGATCGTGTGTGCCATGCCTGGCTCCTCGATGGATGCACAAACTAGTGTTGTGCTCCTGTAGCAGACTGAAATAGGATCTATTTCTTCTCGTCCCCTGTGAGCAAATTGGTCATACGCTGACCAATCGGCTTGCAGGGCGGATTGATATCAACTGTCCCCTCATGAACTATTTACTACCACCTGGTCAGTTGAAGAATTCAGCAGAGAGTAATCGGCCAGCAACGAAGAAACATCTCTCTCCTGCCTTTCCCCTGCATCGTTCCAGCAGCAGCCATCTCCACTGGGAATATATTTGCTGACGACCCGGCAGCCTCTTTTCTTCATGGGGACACAGTTCCAACACTCTGTTAAATAAACCCTTTTTGTTGCCTGTTACTCGGTTGTTGTTCTTTCAATTCATTTCGTGCGATAAATGTAAGGAAGGGACCAACACCCCCTTCTATTACACTCCCACCTCCTATCGAACTACATCGATAGCGAACTATTAAAGACAGCTAGTATATAAATACAAGGTATATGTGCTATTAAAGACAGCTAGTATATAAATACAAGGTATATGTGCTATTAAAGACAGCTAGTATATAAATACAAGGTATATGTGCTATTAAAGACAGGTAGTATATAAATACAAGGTATATGTGCTATTAAAGACAGTTAGTATATAAATACAAGGTATATGTGCTATTAAAGACAGTTAGTATATAAATACAAGGTATATGTGCTATTAAAGACAGCTATTATATAAATACAAGGTATATGTGCTATTAAAGACAGCTAGTATATAAATACAAGGTATATGTGCTATTAAAGACAGCTAGTATATAAATACAAGGTATATGTGCTATTAAAGACAGCTAGTATATAAATACAAGGTATATGTGCTATTAAAGACAGCTAGTATATAAATACAAGGAATATGTGCTATTAAAGACAGCTAGTATATAAATACAAGGTATATGTGCTATTAAAGACAGCTAGTATATAAATACAAGGTGTATGTGCTATTAAAGACAGCTAGTATATAAATACAAGGTATATGTGCTATTAAAGACAGCTAGTATATAAATACAAGGTATATGTGCTATTAAAGACAGCTAGTATATAAATACAAGGTATATGTGCTATTAAAGACAGCTAGTATATAAAAACAAGGTATATGTGCTATTAAAGACAGCTAGTATATAAATACAAGGTATATGTGCTATTAAAGACAGCTAGTATATAAATACAAGGTACATGTGCTATTAAAGACAGCTAGTATATAAATACAAGGTATATGTGCTATTAAAGACAGCTAGTATATAAATACAAGGTATATGTGCTATTAAAGACAGCTAGTATATAAATACAAGGTATATGTGCTATTAAAGGCAGCTAGTATATAAATACAAGGTGCATGTGCTATTAAAGACAGCTAGTATATAAATACAAGGTATATGTGCTATTAAAGGCAGCTAGTATATAAATACAAGGTGCATGTGCTATTAAAGACAGCTAGTATATAAATACAAGGTATATGTGCTATTAAAGACAGCTTGTATATAAATACAAGGTATATGTGCTATTAAAGACAGCTAGTATATAAATACAAGGTATATGTGCTATTAAAGACAGCTAGTATATAAATACAAGGTATATGTACTATTAAAGACAGCTAGTATATAAATACAAGGTATATGTGCTATTAAAGACAGCTTGTATATAAATACAATGAATATGTGCTATTAAAGACAGTTAGTATATAAATACAAGGTATATGTGCTATTAAAGACAGCTAGTATATAAATACAAGGTATATGTGCTATTAAAGACAGCTAGTATATAAATTCAAGGTATGTGTGCTATTAAAGACAGCTAGTATATAAATACAAGGTATATGTGCTATTAAAGACAGCTAGTATATAAATACAAGGTATATGTGCTATTAAAGACAGCTAGTATATAAATACAAGGTATATGTGCTATTAAAGACAGCTAGTATATAAATACAAGGTATATGTGCTATTAAAGACAGCTAGTATATAAATACAAGGTATATGTGCTATTAAAGACAGCTAGTATATAAATACAAGGTATATGTGCTATTAAAGACAGCTAGTATATAAATACAAGGTATATGTGCTATTAAAGACAGCTAGTATATAAATACAAGGTATATGTGCTATTAAAGACAGCTAATATATAAATACAAGGAATATGTGCTATTAAAGACAGCTAGTATATAAATACAAGGTATATGTGCTATTAAAGACAGCTAGTATATAAATACAAGGTATATGTGCTATTAAAGACAGCTAGTATATAAATACAAGGTATATGTGCTATTAAAGACAGCTAGTATATAAATACAAGGTATATGTGCTATTAAAGACAGCTTGTATATAAATACAATGAATATGTGCTATTAAAGACAGTTAGTATATAAATACAAGGTATATGTGCTATTAAAGACAGCTAGTATATAAATACAAGGTATATGTGCTATTAAAGACAGCTAGTATATAAATTCAAGGTATGTGTGCTATTAAAGACAGCTAGTATATAAATACAAGGTATATGTGCTATTAAAGACAGCTAGTATATAAATACAAGGTATATGTGCTATTAAAGACAGCTAGTATATAAATACAAGGTATATGTGCTATTAAAGACAGCTAGTATATAAATACAAGGTATATGTGCTATTAAAGACAGCTAGTATATAAATTCAAGGTATGTGTGCTATTAAAGACAGCTAGTATATAAATACAAGGTATATGTGCTATTAAAGACAGCTAGTATATAAATACAAGGTATATGTGCTATTAAAGACAGCTAGTATACAAATACAAGGTATATGTGCTATTAAAGACAGCTAGTATATAAATACAAGGTATATGTGCTATTAAAGACAGCTAGTATATAAATACAAGGTATATGTGCTATTAAAGACAGCTAGTATATAAATACAAGGAATATGTGCTATTAAAGACAGTTAGTATATAAATACAAGGTATATGTGCTATTAAAGACAGCTAGTATATAAATACAAGGTATATGTGCTATTAAAGACAGCTAGTATATAAATACAAGGTATATGTGCTATTAAAGACAGCTAGTATATAAATACAAGGTATATGTGCTATTAAAGACAGCTAGTATCTAAATACAAGGTATATGTGCTATTAAAGACAGCTAGTATATAAATACACGGTATATGTGCTATTAAAGACAGCTAGTATATAAATACAAGGTATATGTGCTATTAAAGACAGCTAGTATATAAATACAAGGTATATGTGCTATTAAAGACAGCTAGTATATAAATACAAGGTATATGTGCTATTAAAGACAGCTAGTATATAAATACAAGGAATATGTGCTATTAAAGACAGCTAGTATATAAATACAAGGTATATGTGCTATTAAAGACAGCTAGTATATAAATACAAGGTATATGTGCTATTAAAGACAGTTAGTATATAAATACAAGGTATATGTTCTATTAAAGACAGCTAGTATATAAATACAAGGTATATGTGCTATTAAAGACAGCTAGTATATCAATACAAGGTATATGTGCTATTAAAGACAGCTAGTATATAAATACAAGGTATATGTGCTATTAAAGACAGCTAGTATATAAATACAAGGCATATGTGCTATTAAAGACAGCTAGTATATAAATACAAGGTATATGTGCTATTAAAGACAGCTAGTATATAAATACAAGGCATATGTGCTATTAAAGACAACTAGTATATAAATACAAGGTGTATGTGCTATTAAAGACAGCTAGTATATAAATACAAGGTATATGTGCTATTAAAGACAGCGAGTATATAAAGACAAGGTATATGTGCTATTAAAGACAGCTAGTATATAAATACAAGGTATATGTGCTATTAAAGAAAGCTAGTATATAAATACAAGGTATATGTGCTATTAAAGAAAGCTAGTATATAAATACAAGGTATATGTGCTATTAAAGACAGCTAGTATATAAATACAAGGTATATGTGCTATTAAAGACAGCTAGTATATAAATACAAGGTATATGTGCTATTACAGACAGCTAGTATATAAATACAAGGTATATGTGCTATTAAAGACAGCTAGTATATAAATACAAGGTATATGTGCTATTAAAGACAGCTAGTATATAAATACAAGGTATATGTGCTATTAACGACAGCTAGTATATAAATACAAGGTATATGTGCTATTAAAGGCAGCTAGTATATAAATACAAAGTATATGTGCTATTAAAGACAGCTAGTATATAAATATATAGTATATGTGCTATTAAAGACAGCTAGTATATAAATACAAAGTATATGTGCTATTAAAGACAGCAAGTATATAAATACAAGGTATATGTGCTATTAAAGACAGCTAGTATATAAATACAAGGTGTATGTGCTATTAAAGATAGCTAGTATATAAATACAAGGTATATGTGCTATTAAAGACAGCTAGTATATAAATATAAGGTATATGTGCTATTAAAAACAGCTAGTATATAAATACAAGGTATATGTGCTATTAAAGACAGCTAGTATATAAATACAAGGTATATGTGCTATTAAAGACAGCTAGTATATAAATACAAGGTATATGTGCTATTAAAGACAGCTAGTATATAAATACAAGGTATATGTGCTATTAAAGACAGCTAGTATATAAATACAAGGTATATGTGCTATTAAAGACAGCTAGTATATAAATACAAAGTATATTTGCTATTAAAGACAGCTAGTATATAAATACAAAGTATATGTGCTATTAAAGACAGCTAGTATATAAATATAAGGTATATGTGCTATTAAAGACACCTAGTATATAAATACAAGGTATATGTGCTATTAAAGACAGCTAGTATATAAATACAAGGTATATGTGCTATTAAAGACAGCTAGTATATAAATACAAGGTATATGTGCTATTAAAGACAGCAAGTATATAAATACAAGGTATATGTGCTATTAAAGACAGCTAGTATATAAATACAAGGTATATGTGCTATTAAAAACAGCTAGTATATAAATACAAGGTATATGTGCTATTAAAGACAGCTAGTATATAAATACAAGGTATATGTGCTATTAAAGACAGCTAGTATATAAATACACGGTATATGTGCTATTAAAGACAGCTTATATATAAATACAAGGTATGTGTGCTATTAAAGACAGCTAGTATATAAATACAAGGTATATGTGCTATTAAAGACAGCTAGTATATAAATACAAGGTATATGTGCTATTAAAGACAGCTTATATATAAATACAAGGTATGTGTGCTATTAAAGACAGCTAGTATATAAATACAAGGTATATGTGCTATTAAAGACAGCTAGTATATAAATACAAGGTATATGTGCTATTAAAGACAGCTAGTATATAAATACAAGGTATATGTGCTATTAAAGACAGCTAGTATATAAATACAAGGTATATGTGCTATTAAAGACAGCTAGTATATAAATACAAGGTATATGTGCTATTAAAGACAGCTAGTATATAAATACAAGGTATATGTGCTATTAAAGACAGCTAGTATATAAATTCAAGGTATATGTGCATTGTGTTGCTAGGTAAAGCTTACTCGGTGTATATTCGCACATCTCAAATCGATTCAGATAATACAAATGCATATATGCGCCTAGTTTTTTTTTATATGTTTTTGTGTGTGCGTGCGTACACAAATGGTGTATGTCGGTGTACCAACTGTCGGTTTTATGGGGAAGTACGAAAGGACCTTTTCAACCCTGTGTACAGATAGAGGTTTCATATCAAGTGATTCGTTGGCGCTGAAAAGATTTTGCGATTAATGAATCGACGCTAGAAAATGGCATCTTCCAATGCATGAAACATTTTGAAAGAAACCGGCGTCATATCGCGAGGAGAAAAAAAAACATGAAAAACGGCTCAAATGGAAAGGAAAGACGATGAACCGGAAGCGATTGCTCTGAATTTTCGCGAATAAAAACCGGTCGCGTAAATCGGTTGGACAAACTTTGCAGAATCTGAATACTCAAGCATTTTATGATATCACAACATTTTGTAAACGCGTTCGAGCGTGTCTAGTTCTTTATTTGTTTGTTTATTTGTTTTTGTTTGTATTTGTTTATTTATTTGATTTTGTTTATGTATTTATTTATTTTCAGTATTTGTTTATTTATTTTGTTATATATTTGTTTATTTATTTTAGTTATGTATTTGTTTATTTATTTTAGTTATGTATTTGTTTATTTATTTTAGTTATGTATTTGTTTATTTATTGTGGTATGTATTTGTTTATTGATTTGATTTTGTTTATGAATTTTATGTATTTGTTAATTTATTTTAGTTAAATATTTGTTTATTTATTTCGTTATGTACTTGCTTATTTATTTTAGTTGTGTATTTGTTTATTTATTTTGTTTATGCATTTCTGTTATATTATGAGGGGCCCTGTATGCCTAAAAGCGTGTATGTCCACTAGTTTTGATTGTGAGAGGGCTGAACTTTGTTCGAGTTAAGTGCAGGTCGAAATGACATCGATTTTGGGACAAATAGATTTGTTCTCAGAATGAGTAATCCCAAGAAGTCATAACAACTGGTGAAACCTAACCAACTTCAAAAGTTGAGGTTCAATAAAGATCAGGCCAGTTCTGGTTATGATTTGTATGATAGGACAAAGGACTGTGACGTCACTCCTTCTTCGTGAGAAACTAAGGTTTTTGAGACAGAAGGGCTTTGGAAGTGAGAGCGTCAAGTCGACGATATAGTCGCTCGTTGTATAGTCTGGATCTCTTCGAGATCCAGCAGAAATTATCGTGCATAGTCGCACCCCACAGCGATAAGGATGAATGAGAATCGAGCGAACAATTGGATAAAACCCTTCCACAACGAAGTCCAGAATAAAAGACTTGAATCTCTCTCTGAGGAAAAATTGTCTCCGCGTTTGTCTTCTGACTGTCTATAAAGTTGTAGCCACAGATCAAAGATCACCAGCATCGATCACGGCCAGAGATACGCAATCGAAACCGACGGCACCAACGGCGATCACAACCAGACGACGGAAAAAATGTAAGGTAACTTTTATGTGTTGCACACTTTTGGGGTCCTAATCTGTTTAGCTGAAAGAACTAAAGCAGAAAGAAAAAGTGTGCAATGCTTAATTTGATATGCTTAACGAACAATGTTTAAAGTGTTTAATGTAAAATGTTTAAATGAGGAAAATGTTTTAATGCAAAGAAGTTTTAACAAGAAAAGAATTTAACAAAATGTGTTTAACGAGAAGTGTTGAAAATGGACCGACAGTTTAAAGGCTTTAAAGTGCCTACTAAAAGTGCCTTAAAACGTGTTTAGAAAGTTTGAAACCGCTTCTAGACTTTTCATAAACTTTCATATAATTTCTTATGGTTTTCGTATTTTGAGAAGCGCTTAATAAACTTTCGTGGCGATGATTTTCATCATTGATAACGTAACAAATGTCTGGTTTTTGGTGCCGCTATGCAACATTTCTTCATTTATTTTGTTATGTATTTTTATTCATTTTGTTTATGTATTTGTTTATTTATTTTGTTTATGTATTTTTTTATTTATTTTGTGTATGTTTCCTTTATTTATTTTGTTTATGTATTTTTTATTTATTTCAGTTGTGTATTTGTTTATTTATTTTGTTATGTATTTTTATTCATTTTGTTTATGTATTTGTTTATTCATTTTGTTTATGTATTTGTTTATTTGTTATGTATTTGTTTATTCATTTTGTTTATGTATTTGTTTATTTATTTATTTTGTTTATGTATTTGTTTATTTATTTTGTTTATGTATTTGTTTATTTATTTATTTTAATTGTGTATTTGTTTATATATTTTGTTTATGTATTTTTATTTATTTTGTTTATGTATTTGTTTATTTATTTATTTTAATTGTGTATTTGTTTATATATTTTGTTTATGTATTTTTATTTATTTTGTTTATGTATTTGTTTATTTATTTTGTTTATGTATTTGTTTATTTATTTTGTTTATGTATTTGTTTATT
>OY744546.1:2610000-2617500 GCA_963556195.1 Sepiola atlantica
AAAACATGAAAAACTAGGCGATCAAAGCCTAAACTTATCCATAAACTTTTATTCCTATATAATTTTATTGCTAGCTACCATATCGCAGAATGTTTTTTAGGTGTAGTGTTTAGATATTATTATTATTATTATTATTATTATTATTATTATTATTATTATTATTTTTATTATTATTATTATTGTTGTTGTTGTTGTTATAATTAATGTTATTTGATATGCAAATTACTATATCACACTGTAGTCTTAAGGGTAATACATTATTATTATTATTATTATTATTATTATTATTATTATGTTGTTGTTATTATTATTTATTTATGTATATATTAGTGAAATAAAAGCTGAATTATTTCTACATTTGATTATTGGGGAAGTGGTCGTTTGATCAGTATCACTGGAGATCCATGAATATTATAACTGTCCTGTTTTTAAATCTCCGAAACAGTTACATGGTAAACAGCTGATGATCCCCGTTTTAATATTTCACGCTTAAGTTTAGGTCCCCCGTTTTTGTTTCACTGTTAGATACTTGAATCCCCTTTTTCATTTGTGAATTTTCCAACGGTGGGTCGGCTTATGCAAGTGCTAAGTCTGCGATATCTTGGATTTAGTTAGTTTCTCTGGGAATTTAAACTGCATTTCCTTACTCAAAACTTCTTTATACTATATATATATATATATATATAATTTATTCATTCCAAAGACCATTCAAAATGCCATCTAGAACCATAATTTTCATTAGTTCTTTCAATTTATTATTTCCATATTTCAGTGGATATTCATAATTTTAGTTTTCATTTTTTTTCCATATTTAATTCTTGCACGTGTTTCTTAGAAGATTGGGACTATTTTCATATCAGGAATCCATCCGTTAATCATCAGAGAATAGCAGAATATGTAGTAACCTATTAGCAACAACTTATATCATCACAAAACAGAAGGAAAGCCGAAAGAAAAGGAAGTTTTTAAAATGAGTGTTCAAATAAAAATCTCGTAATTTGTAGTATATGGAAATACAATCACCTGATGGAAAAGGCAGCAAGAACAAAATAAATAGAATTGAATTAAAGATGGAAAATTGCTTTTTGTATGTAATATGAAGATTAAAGTGATAAATTTAGTTTTTCTACAATAAGGTCACCGCTTTTTAAGGCCCAAAGGCATCTGCTGTATTTATTAATCTAAATTTTCCTGCATTAAAAATATATATTTCCACTGACCGTCCTTTTGTTGTTTCACCCAATTATTTCCTTTTTTCTTCAGGTTTTTAGTCATCTTATTCCTTATTCTATTTTCTTTGTTACATTATATTTTTTTATATCCGTAAATTTAGATGATTTCCGTTTTGCCCGGATCACCGGAAGTACGCACTTATCTATTTTCTAGCTTATTAATAACTAAGTACATCTATAATATTTTGAAGATTATCGGTAACATTTAAACTATTTTTAGAAAATATTTTTATATTTAACTAGACCACCCGTGGCCCGTTGGGTCAGTTTGTTATATTAGCTATGGAATGCATGTATGAGCGTGACACTTGTGGCATAAAGAAAATAGTTTGTTTTTTTACATAACAGAAGCATTTCTATGAAAGTATATTAAAATGAAAAAAGAATATAGATAGATTTCTATGAGTCGTTCTGTTTATTATAATTGTTTTTTTTTTATTACAGTTACTGAATTATAAGTGGTTGGCCATACTTATAGGTAAACATGCACTGAACAGGTACCATAATACTTATTATAATTAAATTCAAATTTTGATATATCATCTTTTAAATGAAATTGTTAGTTGAAAGTACAGAATAATAAAAGGGCGATTTGAGGAAGGAAGGGGGAACAGCAGGCTTTCTCGCGTACGTAACGAAAACAGAGGGAGTAGGAGTGGTGAAATCTATGAGAGGGAAAGTGGGAGGTGGTTTCGTTCACCGCCGCTAGTATTGCTGATATTAATAATGAGTGTTGTTTTTTTGTTTGTTTGTTTGTTTTTGTTTTTTAAAAGGGAGGAGTTAAATATGCACTGAACAGGTACCATAATACTTATTATAGTTAAATTCAAATTTTGATATATCATCTTTTAAATGAAATTGTTAGTTGAAAGTACTTGTAGCGGTGGCCAGGGCGATTTGAGAAAGGAACTGGGTACAACAGGCTTTCTCGCGTACGTAACGAAAACAGAGGGAGTAGGAGTGGTGAAATCTATGAGAGGGAAAGTGGGAGGTGATTTCGTTCACCGATCGCTAGTATCGCTGATATTAATAATGAGTGTTGTTTTTTTGTTTGTTTGTTTTTGTCTTTTAAAAGGGGGGAGTTTTTTTTAAACTGCGACAGACTTTACGAAGTCCTCCCGTTGAATGTTTTTAGGCGTGGAGAAAACAAAAAAACTATTTGATGAAATTAAATGAAATTGTTTTATATTAAAAGCGATATATAAATTTCCAGAATTAAAAATTTCATGCGTTCGTTAATCATAATAGAGATTAACGGAATTGGAATAACAGATTGAAGACGATGCTATTTACGCATGGGCAACCGGATGTTGAAAACCGGAAAGCTGAAAGCTGATTGCAAACAGACAAGATCAATAGAGTTTTAGTATTATATAGATTATAAACACTTTTTCTATAATTAATAAAATAGGTATCATATTTAGCACTGACTCTTTTCATTGCATATTTTTGTTTTCGCCGTAAGTAATTGAAGTGTCTATCACTTGCATATTCCTCGATGCCTTTCTAATTGCATTAAAGTATTATATTTAAGCAATTTTTTTTATTTAATACTAATTTTATTTTATATATACTAAATTTACAATCTTGTTATCTCATAAGAAAAATAGGAACTTTTGCGTATCATTTTCAATTTACTACGATTGTTTGTTTATTATTTTTTTTAATTTCGGGTTTAACTTCCTAAGTGAATAAACCCTTCTGTCAAGGTTATAATAGTATTCAATTCTAATTTGAAATAATGTAATATGCAATTTTTTGTTCGTTATCCCTTATCTAATTTTAAATTATATTTCAATATTATAATGTATATGTATTTATCAATTCAAATGCTAGTTTTTTTCTTCACTTAGATCTCATATTATAACCTTGACATTGGTGCCAATCTATTCCCCTAAAATGATATAACATTTATCCTAATTTTTATTTATTTAATCTATCTATTAAATTTATCATGTGTACTTTAAATGTAGTGGTTACAATAACTTATTTATATCATTATGTTAGATAATGGCCCTATGAGAATGAACGTATCTGTTGGAGATCGGGTTTGACTCGCGCGAATTAACGCGGGTAGTCGAGTGCAGAACAGGGCTTGTTCTCACAGTCGGAGCTGGCAGACGTGACAGGGTTACGTGTGACGAGACCTCCGATCAAGGGTCAGTCTACACCTGCGAGAGGCTCTGTGATTTCGCGGGCCCTGCGTGGGAAACAAAGGGGTCTGTGACGTCACTCGCTCTCGTGAGAAACGAGTTTTTAGCAGTCTGTTTCGGAAAGCGAACTGAGAGAACGTGCGATTCACAATGTAAAGATACGGAATATTTCCCTTCGGGGAAGACAAGCGCGAGAATCCTTTCCCCCCCTCTCTATGAATAGTTAAGAAAACATTAATAACTAACTACGATAAAGTAGGATTTGCCTTCTTAGTCTCTATCGGCGTGGTGAATTTACCCCAGATGAAATAACAACGCTTGAATAAATGAATTAAATTTTAAAGCAGAGTTTGTCTTCGGGGGCGACAACAGGCGACAGCAGTGAAGAAAGAATTCATCCACTAGACGACTACTCACTGGACAACACTACCAACCCTCAAGCACGACGAGCATACGAAACGCGTACTGCCGCGGTCCAAGCAGGAGAGGGCTATGCAACAATTATATATGGTTCATAATCGCTATTCTAATTTTCGTATTTTATATTTGTAATTAGTAACTGAAACATCTCCACCTATGCCATCACAACGACAACCTATTCTATGGTTGCACATTATTTTAGTATACAGTTTTTATAGATTTTTGTTGCTATTTTCTTCTGAATGTTTATTTTCTTACATTATAGTTTTTTATTGGAATGAATCAATATAATATATATATATATATATATATATATATATATATATATATATATATATATATATATATATATATATATATATATTAGTACTTCATGCAGCCACATAAAATATTATAAGGAGATATAATTTTTTATGTGCTAGTTTTCAGTATTTACTTCAACAGTGCTCGATACGTAAGTAGAGCTAGGTAGTAAGCAATGAAAATATATATGGCAATCAAGCTACACAGAGGCTCTCGTGTTTCATCCCCGGGGGGGATCGTCAGACTAAATGCATTTAGCCTGACGATTCCCCCCGGGGATGAAACACGGGAGCCTCTGTGTAGCTTGATTACCATATATATTTTCATATTTTCATTGCTTATTACGAATATATATATATATATGTGTGTGGGGGGTGTAGTGTGTGTGGGGGGTGTCTTTGTGTGTGTGAAAAGATGACAGACGGAAAACAAGTCAAACGGAGGAGAAAAACAAAAACAAGAGATTTTTTGACCGGTTTCGTTCGTGGAGAACGTCTTCAGAAAATGAAGAATACAGAAATAATTTTATTTTATATTGAAGGCACACACATGGGATGAGGGGAAAAAATGATCTGATTGGATCATATGAGAAGACATTAAGTGATGTTGGGACATGATAAGTAGGTGATACATTCTTCTAAGGCGGTGAGGGAGGGGGAAAAATGCGGCAGAGAATCTAACTACGGTGAACAAAAAGGGTGGGAATGAAATTGATATATATATATATATATATATATATATATATATATATATATATATATATATATATATATATATGAGAAAGGAAGGATGAGAGTAATCTGATGTAATGGAAAAATGGAAAAGGAAAAACCAAGAGATATTTTTTATATATTCATCAACGTTTCGTCTTTATTGTAAGACTTCCTCAGGATGATAATTTTAAGAAAAATGTCATGCAAGTACATCGAAATATTGGGTTGACATGATGGGTTGATAAGCAAAATTAGTAGCCGTGGCTACTAAAAGCGCTGGACCAGGATCCGGGCTGAGAGAAGTCAGTCAGTAGCAGAGAGTGAAATGAATATGAAAGGCTGTGACTAACACTCCCACCCCTCCCCTTTTTCACTCAGAGCCTTCCATTGTCTCTCCCGGAATATTTTATACAGATGATATAAATCTCATCCAAATTGGATATATTTGAAGTTTTCAAAGAAGGTTAGCCCCACTCCACTACACCCTACCCATAGCTTCCTTAGGTTAGGAGGGCACTTTTAGAATCGGAACCACTTCCATTGTCTTCCCCAGAAAATTGTATACATATGATTTAAATTTCATGAAAATAAAATATATTTAAAGTTATAAAGGGGTTATGCCCTCATAGCCACATTACGGGTCCACTTAAAGATTCAGGAACACTTCCATTGTCTTCCTCGGTAAATTTTACATAAAAATAAACTTTTAGATTTTCTGAAGATTTCCTAACCTTTTTTTCTATGGCGAACACATCAACATCACATACACAGATACATTGAGTTTTATATAGAAATATTATTAAATGCGTGTGTCGTTTACCTACAAAACTCTCAACAGAAAAGTGTTGAATTCTATGTGAGTAAATATTTGAACAACTTTCGAGTATTTTAAAGCCCCTTAATATATTTTTAAAAACCTTAATATATTTTAAAACCACTTAATATATTTTTAAACCCCTTAATATATTTTTAAAAACCTTAATATATTTTAAAACCACTTAATATATTTAAAAAAACCCTTAATATATATTTTTAAAACTTTAATATATTTTTAAACCCCTTAATATATGTTAAAACCCCTTAATATATTTTAAAACCCCTTAATATATTTTAAAATACCCTTAATATGTTTTAACCACCCTTAATATATTTTAAACCCCTTAATATATTTTAAAACTCGTTAATATATTTTAAAAACCCCGTAATATATTTTAAAAAGCTCTTAATATATTTTACAACCCCTTAATATAGTTTTTAAACCCTTAATATATTTTTAAACCCCTTAATATATTTTTAAAAAACTTAATATATTTTTTAAAAACCTTAATATATTTTAAACCCTCTTAATATATTTTAAAACCCGTTAATATATTTTAAAACTCCCTTAATATATTTTAAAACCCGTTAATATATTTTAAAACTCCCTTAATATATTTTTAAAAGCTCTTAATATATTTTAAAACCCTTAATATATTTTTAAAACCCCTTAATATATTTTTAAAACCCTTAATATATTTTTAAAACCCTTAATATATTTTTAAAACCCCTTAATATATTTTTAAAACCCTTAATATATTTTAAAACCCCTTCATATATTTTAAAACCCCTTAATATATTTTTAAAACCCCTTAATATATTTTAAAACCATTAATATATTTTAAAACCCTTAATATATTTTTAAAACCCTTAATATATTTTAAAACCCCTTCATATATTTAAAAATCCCTTAATATATTTTTAAAACCCCTTCATATATTTTAAAACCCCTTAATATATTTTTAAAACCCCTTAATATATTTTAAAACCATTAATATATTTTAAAACCATTAATATATTTTAAAACCCTTAATATATTTTAAAACCCCTTAATATATTTTAAAACCCCTTAATATATTTTAAAACCCCTTAATATATTTTAAAACCCTTAATATATTTTAAAACCACTTAATATATTTTAAAACCATTAATATATTTTAAAACCCTTAATATATTTTTAAAACCCTTAATATATTTTAAAACCCCTTAATATATTTTAAAACCCCTTAATATATTTTTAAAACCCCTTAATATATTTTAAAACCCCTTAATATATTTTTAAAACCCCTTAATATATATTTTTTTAAAACTTAATATATTTTAAAATCTACAGATGTAACAAACGACCATAGCTTATACCAGGGTGTTTGTAATTGGTCTAATCTCTACCAACGAAGACTATGAAATCGACTCCTCCATTTTTTTCAAATACTTTCGAATCTAACTTCGGCCATAAACGAATTGATACTGTTTACATCGCAATCCACCCACCCCACAATGAATAATTTTTAATTGATTTTTTGTTTTTGTTTTCTTGTTTTTGTTTGTTTGTTTTTTTTTACTAAAAAGTCACTAGATATCAAGGCCCAAAATCCATTCGAGGATAAAGGTTAATGAGTGTGTCAGGTGGACGGCGAAACAACAACATGATGATGGTTATTAATGATGGTGGAGATTGGGCAGAATCTGATTATTTAAGAGGGTAGCTCAACAAGAATTTGTTTACATTGGACTTGAAAACTACCATGTTGTAGTCAGCCGGGAAGCAGCCACGCGGAATTGTATTCCACAGATGAGTAGTTCTAGGAAATAAACTTTACTATGTGTTTTAGCATTAAATAACCCCAAAAGGGTTGATGTGCG
>OY744546.1:2622500-2635000 GCA_963556195.1 Sepiola atlantica
ACTAAAAACATTTAGTACGAGTAACATTCTGATGACGTCATTAATGTCAATTTGAAGATCCGTTGCAACGACAGAGACACCGACCGTGGATACGACACGCGTTCTGCTCTTAAGTGTCGGCTCCGTGATTGGCCCAATGGATGATCCGAATACGACTCCTGTTGCATCTATTTTAGTCATCGCCTCCGTTCAGTCTTGAGAAACAATGGACACTCTCTGTAGGGGTGGCTTCGCGTGTAATTGTGAAGCAAGAGTTGCGTAATCGTCAACCATTCCTCTCCTGAGTCGACACAAGGAGAAGTCCAGAACAATACCGACATAAGCGGAGAGCACATACAACACCTGGTATTCTCAAATGGTCACCCATTTGAGCAGCGACTAATTGTGTTTTTATCGTTTCTTACTTTTGTTTACTATTATTTCGATTGTTTCACTTCCTAAGCGATAAAGATGCAGAAATGTGCATTATTAGTCGCCCAATTTTTATTAATTTTATACGTACATAAAAGTAATCCATGTAAATGTGTCTGTGGTTGATAGCAGTCATCAGCATGGCTAACTTCGATATTGATGTCAATAGTCTGGTGTTTTAGCTCTGGACTATGACGCCTTGCGTGGAAATATGTACGATTTTTATCACCTAAATATTTAATGTATTTTTTTATGTAATTGTTTTTATTTGTGATTGCAGCGTTTCTTACTATCTATCTATATATTTCCTACCTCCCCTCTCTCTCTCTCTCTCTCTCTCTCTCTCTCTCTCTCTCTCTCTCTCTCTCTTTCTATATATATATATATATATATATATATATATATATATAGTAGTAGTAGTAAGCTATGAAAATATATCTATGGCAATTAAGCTACACAGAGACTCCCGCGTTTCATCCCCGGGGGAATCTTCGGGCTAAAAGGGGCACGCCTACGATTGAAAGACACAAGCTGAGTCTTTATATCTAATACCTATTGTCAAAATTTCACAAACATCAGAGGTATCTGAATTTACACAAAGAGCTTCCGCCTTCGCGTCCCGCCCTCGCACCCCCTCACTTGTATTAAACTAGATTAAACTAAATATAGTTCACAATATCAACCATTACCCCTGGAAACTGTGTTCAAAAATGTATACATACATAATGAGAGTCACTCGAATCGCGTATACGGGTCACCAGGGGTTTCATTTGTGGGTTACCATATGAGAAAACAGTCCAATTCCAGATGCACACATCCTATCACAGATCGGCCATGCATTATCGTTTGGCAATTGATTTTCGTGGTGCACTATTCTTGCTGCTTTCGGTTCTTCAACGTGATGACGCCGTTCGCTTTCAAATCTTTCTGCACCACTCCTTATTCCGTTCCTGCACTCCACTCTCCCAAGTGCACCCCCCTATATACCCTCCTTCAAACAATCCTTGTACCGCTTCTTCTGTCCTCCAACCCTCCTAGCTCCCACATTCAGTTCGGAATAACATATTCTCTTAGGATAGGACTGATCGCTCATTCTTACAACGTGACGATCCCATCTAAAACGATACATACATATATATATATATATATATATATATATATATATATATATATATATATATATATATATATATATATATATATATATATATATGAGAGATAGAAAGAAAGAGAGTGCTCTTATTTTAACGTTAAACAAAAGATAAGCGTTTGAGTTTTAAGAGAATCGCGTGGTTTAATTCATTTCTAATTACGAATAGACGTGATCCCGTAAATGGTGACAAGATCTAAAAGTAGTGTGTTGTGTTGTGTGTGTTGTGTTGTGTTGTATGAGTTGTGTGTGTTATGTGTGTTTTGTGTGTTGCGTGTGTTTTGTGTGTTGTGTTGTGTGTGTTGTGTGTGTTGTCTTGTGTTATGTTGTTTTGTGTTGTGTTGTTTTGTGTTGTGGTGTGTTGTGTCGTGTTGTGTTGTGTCGTGTTGTCTTGTGTTGTGTTGTGTGTGTGGTGTGTGTTGTGTTGTGTTGTGTTTTATATGTGTGTGTGTTGTGTTGTGTGTGTTGTGTGTGTTGTGTTGTGTGTGTTGTGTGTGTTGTGTGTGTTGTGTTGTGTTTTATATGTGTGTGTGGTGTGTGTGTTTTATATGTGTGTGTACGTGTGTGTTTTATATGTGTGGGTACGTGTGTGTGTATGTGTGTGTTGTGTGCGTGTGTGTGCGAATGTGTATGTGTGCGAGTGTGTGTGTTGTGTTGTGTGTGTTTACTTATATGTGTGTGCGTGTGTGTGCGAGTGTGTATGTGTGCGAGTGTGTGTGTTGTGTGCGCGTGCGTGTGTGTGTGAGTGTGTGTGCATGTGTGTGCGTACGTGTGTGTGTATGTGTGTGCGTGTGTGTGCGAGTGTGTATGCGTGCGAGTGTGTGTGTTGTGTGCGTGTGTGTGCGAGTGTGCGTGTGCGTGTGCGTGTGCGTGTGTGTGTGTGTGCGAGTCTGTGTATTTTGTGTGTGTGGCAGGTCACGCGTGAATACGAGACTCATAATTCATTCCTTTGCTGAGACTGTGACGACGGAGTTTAAGTGTATGAGTCAATACTTGCCGCGACATGTAGACACTGATTTGAAATCAACGAGCGTCCCTTCCCCCACACACAAACCCCCACCACCACCCCACACACTCACCGCCCACACACACCCACATCCACACACAGACCTTGTCCTCATTATTATAAGAATATAAGATTTATTTTTTTTGAAAGCTCGACCGGATCGCAACTTATTATGATGAAACATGTCTATATCTTTACATATTTAATATTTAATCGCCTTTTCCTTCAGCAATTATAAGAAACTTTTGCGAGCACCAATTGCCATGACTGGTGGCACCCTTCCCGAAAGTCAAATGTTCAAACTTCTCCGCCTAACATTCACATGCGAGATAAATTGGAATAAGTACATCAAAGATAATACCAAGTCTGCTACAAAGGAGGTAACCTCCCTATACCAGTCTAGAAACCTTCTCACGCCTACCAGTATCCTATATATCTATAAAGCCACCATTCGCCCATGCATGGAACATTGTTTCCACATATATGCTGGTGCACCAACCACTAGTCTTTCCCTCTTAGTCACGGTGCAAAAAGGAGTCTCTAACCTAATAAGCGCCGTACTGCCTACCAAGCTTCACTGCAATTTTGCATTCTTTTACTTGTTTTAAAAATAATATCAAGCGCCGAGGAGTGCTCCATTCGTTTTACAAAAAGCTTCGCATTTGGAGCAAAGAAAACCGTTCTTTTGATATTCGGCCATTATGGAAAGGCTAAAATAATAGCAGGATTATTTTAGAACCGGAAATGACTTCCATTCTTTGCAGAGAGAAACACTACGACTTCCGGTGACCGGTTTGCTTTATCTTTGCGTAGGAAGGCCGGCCATGTTGGATCAAATAGCTTAATAAAAAAAAACATACGCCATCAGTCAATAAATAAAATGCTGTCAGCGGGCATCGAATTAAACATCACGTTGATGGGATTGTTTCCGGCGGTGGAAAATTATTTGTACGAAAATTGTTTGAATTATTTATTTTCTGTAATTTCACCCGCTTTTTATTTCCCTATTAAGAAGCAGACGACAATACGACAAAATGGCGGTAAAACTACGTGAAATACTAATAAACCACACGTCTCGATTTCATGCGTGTCCACGTCGTTTTCTGGCTGATCGTGTTAATATGGAATCATATACTTTTAAAGGAAACTGTAGTAGTTCACCTGAAATACTGGGTGTATTTCCTAAAGTATTGTTAATGAAGGCTACTGTGATAATATTTTTGAAAAAAAAGCTAGTGAATAAGTCTATCATCTGATGAAGAGATTTTACTCCCGAAATATTAGAACATACTAAATATAGAAATAGAAATTCGCCTTTAAAAAATGTGCATATACGATCATCTAGGTTAACTTTAATTATTCTTATATAAATATATATTTATATATATATATATATATATATATATATATATATATATATATATATATATATATATATGTACATATAAACTTAATTATTAATAAATAAATATGTTTAATTTATATCCAGACATATATATATATATATATATATATATATATATATATATATATATATATATATATATATATATATATATATATATATATATATATCTTGTCACGAATGCCGCCGGTCGGGACCACCGAAAGACATTACGTGACAATGATAAAAAAAAGTTTTTAAAAAAAAGTCCGGAGTGGCTCGTATTATCCCAGGTTCAAATAAAACGTGATATGGGATGGGGATTTCTCCAATATAAAATACCGTCAGGAAACAAACAAAAGATGCGAAGAAACGACAAAAGGCATTATGATTAAATTTATATTCATTTATTTAATAAAATTGTATACTAGAAAAAAGGGAGTGTATCTATAAAACAAAACAAAATAAAACACCAAAACAAAAGTATATTCTTAAGAAGAGGGGGGGATTATCTATCCTATCCCTATAGTAGCAGGATTCCTTTCTACACAAAAATACACATATATATAACAGCCCTAGGGGGCGAATGTCCGTGAAGAGATATTCAGGTTGTTACTTACAACTGGATGCATTGTTCGATTTAGAGTAGATATTTCCGGCATGTCGTCGTAGCCGTACCTCCTTGCACATGTAGTTTTGAAATACATTTTTTTCTCAGGAAAAACAATTCCGGGCTGGTTACTTTTTCTCTGCTTAGTTCAGCGGGTCGTCTCGCCCGAGCCGAGGGCGGCTATAATTCCATTTTCAACAGGCTCGTACGCCCGAGCCGAGGGCGGCTATAATTCCAATTTCAACAGGCTCGTCTCGCCCGAGCCGAGGGCGGCTATAATTCCATTTTCAACAGGCTCGTCTCGCCGAGCCGAGGGCGGCTATAATTCCATTTTCAACAGGCTCGTCTCGCCTGAGCCGAGGGCGGCTATAATTCTATTTTCAACAGGCTCGTCTCGCCCGAGCCGAGGGCGGCTTCGCGTGCGGCTTCGCGTGCGGCTTCGCGTGCGGCTTCGCGTGCGGCTTCGCGTGCGGCTGAAGTTTTTTTTGTCTTCACTCTCTCTTTTTATCTCTTTTCCTGACGTCATTCGAGTCGCATTATTATAATTTCTCGGTCGTGTATAAATATGCAAAAATGAATCCCATCTCTCTCCGTAAACCGGAGTCGTGAGTTCGAATCTCGATAGCTCTCCCTACATTTTATAGCAATATATATAAGGCATATTCTGACAACGTTCGTTGAATACTCTAGTTAGTCTTTCTATATGTGCCTCCCTTCGGATAAATAGAACTTAAATTCCCTTTGTTGGTGTGAAAATGGCTGGTGGCCGTATGGTTATGACGCTTGCCTGCAGAGTTTAGGGTGATTCTTTAGTAGGTGTTCGAACCTTGCGACCGTCTGATGAGAGCGAAAGCTTGAAACGCTGGCGTATGTAGTAAAAATAATTTAATATTATTTATTTTAAATTTATATATATATATATATATATATATATATATATATATATATATATATATATATAATTATTTCATGTATCCACATAAAATGTTAAAAGGAGATATAATTTTTTATGTATCAATTTTCAGTATTTACTTAAACAGTGCTTGATACGTGAGTAGAGCTAGGTAGTAAGCTATGAAAATATATTTATGGCAATTAAGCTACACAGAGGCTCCCGCGTTTCAACCCCGAGGGGGGTATCTTCAGGCTAAAATGCATGGAGTTCATTTTGCCGGGTGTTTTTATATACACGGCTAGCTAGTTAACCAATCAGATTCTTTGTTGTTCTCTTAGCCAATTGTTGGGCTTCCCACGAACAAAGGTCCGGTAAGTTTTACTACACACACACACACACATACACACATATATATATATATATATATATATATATATATATATATATATATATAGTGTGTGTGTGTGTGTGTGTGTCAGGTTGTATATGAAAAGAAATCAAATAAAGTGCTCGATCATATAAGAGAGCTAATATAATTTATTTAGGTACTGTATATTACATATTTCAGCAATGTACCGCGGTTACATCCAAAAGGGCAGATTTAGACATCTTTAGTAAATCTCTGTGCCCAGCTGAAATGATTGTAGTCACGGCCCGATAGCGTCAACAATGACGTCAACAATGACAGAAAACGGTGTATCTCTGAGGGGGTCCCCGAAAAAATCCGGAGTTAATCACTATCCAACACCGGATTTTTTCGGGGACCCCCTCAGAGATACACCGTTTTCTGTCATTGTTGACGCCATTCTCTATCGGAATATGTAAAATCAAAGTACAAAAATAAATTAGGTTTCCTATTTTTACAAGAAGTCAATCCTCGATTTAAAAGGTGAATATAACTGATCATGATTAAAACCTAATTGCGTTCGTTTAAAGGAATAAAATAATTTAAAATTATGTAACAATGCGAAAGTTTTGATTAAATTTCAGATTGCGAATGTTATACGTTTAAAAATTAAAATACGGAAATTACGATTAAAATAGGTACTACAACTGCACACGATTAAAAAATGTTTTATTATATGACGATGAATTAAAAGTATGGTGAAGTTAATATAGGTTTTATTTACAAAAAAAAAATTACAGGTTAGTCATATATATATATATATACATATATATATATATATATATATATATATATATATATTATAGCTGCATTCCAATGACCAAAGGAAAAATCAATCCATAACCCTACCTTTCATCTTATCTTATAATTTCTTCATCCTCATATGTCTTCGAACGACCACAACCAAAGTTTACGTCTGTAATTTCAATCTTTTTACTTTCATCAGCGAATACCTTTAATTTTGTACTTGTCACGCCGACAGACAAAAAAGAGTGTAGTATGTGTTCTGATGCTGCACTTAGCATATCCTTTCCTCTGTCAGTGAAGGATAAATCCTCCTAGCTTGAGGCAATTTTTATTTTTGTTCCACTCTAGAGTGCTCCTTTTTGGGGTAGCTAGATTTCCCCCATATTAAAAACAGACATTGTGTCTAACATTGTCCTCGTGGGGAGGCAAGTAAATAAAAATGTCTCCTTTCAGAGGAAGCTGGCATAGCCCGACTAGGGCTAAATACCATAGAAGGTATTGCCAGTCCTAGGGGGGGGGGTAGGGTTAATACCAAACCTATATCAAGAGACACTGGATTTAATCCAGCAGGAATGCGAACAAGGCACATGTTACGAAGCAAGATGTGCCGCGCACACCTCGTCTCGCGCAGATTCGCGAAATAAGCGTTTTTTAAATGAAATTCGCTGTCTGTAGCTTGTCGATTTTTTGTCATGAAGTTTGCTGTTGTTGTTGTGTGTATGTTCGCGCAAGACACAAAAAAGAAAACATGTAAAATATTAATTTTTCTAAAGGTTTTCTTCGAACACAGAAACAGTTTTCGAAAGTAAAGACTAGCGCATATGTTTGCAAATGTGTGTGGATATGTGTTTGTGTGTGTGTGTGTGTTTGTGTGTGTATGCGTGTGTGGCTACAAGAAAACGACAATGAACTTTGTGTGTAGCTGCGTCTGCTGTCATCAGTGAACTACACAGTCGTGTGCGTGCCTGGCTTTGACGTAAATTCGTCCTTTGCAGCGAGTGTCTTCTCCACTCGTTCGTTCTCTGACCGTCACTCTTCCTTCTCTTTTAGATTCTTTCCTAACCGTCTGTCTGTCTATTTATCTATGTCACTTGACCTTATGTCACACTCTATGCGAGTGAAGCAGTACTAACACTTAATGCATGAATATAAACACAAGCATAAAACCTCGGCGATAACAATAATATTTTATTAAAAAAAAACAATTGTAACATGTACTGAAACAATTGTAACATAGCCATGTACTGAAACAAAATCTTATCCCCTTAACTTTCTTAATCCGATAGGTTGTCTGTAGCTTGTTGGTCCATTGTGAAGTTGTTGGTTGTCGGTGTAGTGGCTGCCAGCATTGCATATGTAACGAAGGTGGCGTAGGTGTTGGCGGCGATACTAATTATGACGAAAAATGTTAAGTTTTGGAATTATGGGGAGAATGTGGTGATGGAATTCGAATACAATATTTTGAGATGTAAATTTGAATTGATTTGAAAGGTAAATAAAAGTCATTTGTGGGTTAGTTAAGGTATGCACACAAAGACAAACAATTGGATACATACTAGGTGAAGAATGCGAAAACTTCAGAGCAGACTTTTACACTGGCTAACGATGACTTCCTCTGTGGTTGTTCTCAATAGGAGGCGTCGGAGACCTCAAGATACATACAATAGAAGAGTGTTAGAAAACATTGTGACTTCAAATAAAGTAAGCGATAAAAATTCCTTTTGTGTTTTTCGAGTCTTCAATTCTAAACTAGTCTACGGGGAAATACGCTTCCAGAAATCCTAGATGAATTCTCCAACAGAAGGCTAAGTAAGTGGTTATTTTAATCTTGGCATCTTCAACGAAGACACATAATTATAAGAAACAACGTCACGTCCAACCAGTTAAGGGACGTTAAAGAGTTTTGCATATCCCCCCCCCCCCGCAAATAAATTAGGGACCCACTATACAAAAAAGACTGGCCTTTCAGGGATTGGATTATTATTACCTGTTAATCAATCCACGGGACCCTTAAAAGGGCAAGGGAGACAACCACTGACCAATCACTGAGTGCGTTATAAATGCTAATAGTGTTGCTCCCAGCAATTAAATGAGTGGCCAAGTTTTTTTAACATGATTCACCCCAAACAAGGCAGGCCGCCACTGTAAACGTAAGGGGCTACTGAGAAAAAGGAAATGGGGAGAAGGATTGGTGGTTCAGCTTAAATTGGGATCTGAGCAGCGAGATGTCTGTTTACATTAGTTTTAAATTTCTGCATGTCAGTACTGTCGGGGAAACAGGGGGCAGGGAGGGAGTTCCAGAGGCCAGCAGCACGAGGAAAGAAGCTATTTGAGTAGAATGCTCTCCGGCATCTGGGGACCTCCACAGTGAATGAATGGGATTTAGTAGAATGTCGAGTTAGTATAGTGAATTTACGTCGAGGGGGCACCAGAGTAGCCAACTCATCGGAGCATAATACATAAAAGATGAGAAAGCGAAGAGATGGAGGGGAGGAGGACACTTCGAAGGTGAAAACCACGTGGTGTGTTGTCTCGAATTGAAATAAATTATTTGTTACGCATATTCCAATAACTTTTAAACCACACCTCGCATTCACGTATTCGCTTATAAAGAGCTTGAATGAATCGATTATTTGGGTAAGTCATTCGTGCGTGCCTCTGCCCCGTGTGGTCGTCGCCTCTTGTGCTGCCGTCCGTTGGTGACCTTTAAACGTGTTCCACCATGTTTTGCTGAGTATGTCGGCGGCATTTATTTGGTTCGCTCGTTTTTTTTGGGGGGGGGGGGGAGTTGCTCTTACATTGGAAGAGCTTCAACAAGAACTTCAACAAGCTCTTAACGAGTGAGTCATCGCAGTCGGCGCAAAACAACTTGGTGAGATTTCAATCAATAGGCGGTCACAGGTCACAGCATTGATTTAGCAAAAAAATGATCTGACAGCGACAGGGAATCGCTGATTATTCGCTGTTTCGGTTGCACGTAAAAAAGCTCGCTTCTTCTTCTTCTTCTTCTAATATAATCGTCCGAATACCGAATATTAACTTCGATCTCCCCCCCCCCTTTTCCTCAACCCTTTTTTTCTTCTTCTTCTTCTTATTATTATTATTATTATTATTATTATTATTATTATTATTATTATCTTCTATATATTAACACGATAGCGTGTGTGTTCGTGTGTCATGCTTACATCAAAAGCTCTGCGCATGCGTGCCGCACCTAGATTTGGAAAAGCATTCAAGTCACCTAATTTTCGTAATACTTTCACGTATTTCCCTTTGGCGCAACGGTTAGCAACGTAGGATTTTGACGTCGTCCCGACTGGTTTATAGTTCGATCCCAACCAACCTCTAAGATTTTTTTTTCTGCGTCGAAGGGGGTAGGGAGAGGACGACCGGGAAGACACATATTAATACGATAACGTGTCTGTTATTTTGTGTGTCACGCTTACATCAAAAGCAACGACCTTCCGAATCTTTGTATACTACTCATGAATTGGAGCCAAGTTTAATTTAATCAAGCAGGCGGTGTAGAGGCACAACAGTTACGCTGTGCGCATGCCTTCCGGAAGAGGACGGTGCTGAATACAAAATGTCCCCTTCCTGAATTATGACCGGCCAACATGTGAAACTTCTACGTTTACAACTAAACTGGTGCAGATTTCCTCAGAGGTCGGTTTTCCAGCCAGATTATGCACTAACTAAAGGGAAGTAACTCTTATCTTTTAATCAAAGTGTTAATTCCTTTATGCCAACTGATTCCTCGATAGATCTATATAAAAGAGTTGCCTGTGTGTATGTATGTGTGTACGTCCAGAGATAGGAATGGACTCAGCGGAGGAGAAAAAGGGGGTGGGAAGAGTGAGGGAAAAATCGGTGGAGGGGGGAAAGAGAGAAAGATATAGAGAGAGGTAGAGAGATAAAAGTTTTAATAGAAATAGGTTACACTTTTGCCCCGGGCAACGCCGGGTATTCCTGCTAGTTCTATCAATTTAAAAAAAAAAAGTTCGGAGGTTTTCATCGAAATACCACAGTTTCTTAACTATCGTCTTCTCTGTTTTTCGTACGCTCGATGAATGGATATTTGTCTTACAACTTTTTTCGACATGAAACCAATACAGCAATGGACGAAAAAGAACGACAAACACAGGAATTTAGTTGAAAATTTTAAAAAAAATAATAACAGGTTTTATTTAACCAGAAGTTACAATAGGTGCAGTCGTATAGAACGTGATGCCATCCAGCGTTGCTGAATTGAAATCGTCAACGACTTCCTGGAACAATGCGAAAAACGTTCTATGTGCGTTTCTCCACCGTCTTTTTGAAATTCTCTTCTTTCTCCAGCTTTTTTTGTTCATTTGCTTTTGACACCAGAGGATGATTCGACGAAGAAACGAAAACGTTCGTGAAACCAATAAGACACTTGTTAATTTTTTTATTATTTTAATACAAAAAAAAAGACCATCAGAAAAATTGAAAAAATAAAAAAGGTATAATTAAATGGACGAATTTCGTTATTTTAACAATGTTTGCATAAATGAGAAAATGCTGCTAAAATACACAATATATATATATATATATATATATATATATATATATATATATGTTCAATTCTTTAAAAGTATACTTTTAGTCTCATATTTTATTTATATATATATATATATATATATATATATATATATATATATAAATTAAAATAAATTATATATATATAAATTAAAATAAATTATATATATATATACATATATATATATATATATAAAATAAAATATGAGACTAAAAGTATACTTTTAGAGAATCGAACATATAGTGAAATGATTCAAGCTCAATATACGAGACAGATATATATGTGTGTGTAGGTAAAAATACTTAAAAAATGTAATATTATTTAAAATTAATATATATATATATATATATATATATATATATATAGAGAGAGAGAGAGAGAGAGAGAGAGAGAGAGAGAGAGGGGGGGGGAGAGAGAGAATTGTGATATTTAGAAGGCAATACAATGCAGAGGTGTGGCGGATAGACACAAGTTGGAGCAAATAAGACATATAATGGTGGAACAAGTTAAATAGTTTCACACTTAATACAATGTATACATACACACATATATATTTTTTTTTTACAAACACACATATATCTGTCTATCTACACAATGTTACAATGTTATGTAATACCTGTATCAAAATGGTCTGGTGGAAATTCCGTCTAATATTATAATATTTCGGGAAAACTTCACTTCTTCAGAACCGTGCTCAACTCAAGTTATGAGACTAAAAGTATACTTTTAGAGAATTGAACCGATAGTGAAATGATTAAAGCTCAATATACGAGATAGAGCAATTATAAAGATAAATGAAGGAAGAGAGATAAAGATGTACGAATGATAAATCTATTTCATCTTTGATTGTTCAATACAAGGTGTACTCGATAAAAAACATGTTAATTTTTTCTTTCCTTAAGCCAAGGCTTTTCAAAGATTAAAATCTTATAATCAGAGGAATTACATAGATGGATAAGTTGGCAGGGAAATAAACAAAATTCAAAATTTTACACATTTAAAGAAACAATCTAAAGTAATGGAAAGTAAATGTGAATGCGTAAAAAGGTTATCAAGTTTGTCCAGTTGTGGAAATGTCCGTTGACAAAGTGTCCGGTGACGAAAAGTTTAAAGATGGGAAGAGTTCATCGTAGAGATTTCGTGGAAGCTGCGTCAGAAATGGTCAAAACGTTATAAATCCAACCGAATGATGTTCAGTTCAACCGTAGATTTAAAAAAGGAGCTTATTAGGAACGCACATTTATTTTCCATTACTTTATTCCCCTACCTACTTATCCATCTATGTAATTCCTCTGATGATAAGATTTTAATCTTTGAAAAGCCTGGCTTA
>OY744546.1:2645000-2665000 GCA_963556195.1 Sepiola atlantica
AATCATACAAAGAAATGAATTGACAAATGATTTTTGTGTAAAAATGAATTCAAGGGAGACAACTCTAATCGGTTTTTTTGTCAAGGGTTTTAATATCAAGGGTTTTACTGTTTAACGAGCCGTTCGTTCACGTCAATTATGAAGTTCAGTTTAAAAGAAAAAAAGAAAACACGAATTAAAATAATGTAATTGTTGGGTTTTAAGTTCAATTCTTCCAATATTTGAAATATAGGTAATTTATACGTTCGTTAAACGCTTTTTTTTTTTTTAACATTTTTGTTTTAAACCGAACAAAGAAGTAAAAAAATATCACACAACAACAAAACAATAAATATTTTATGGGAAAACGAATAAAGTAAAAAAAAAAAAGTTAAAGAAATATTTTTATTATGTTTTTCTTCTGCAATTTTTAGCCGTCGGGTGTGGGTCAAAGTGTAGTATAGAGCGTAAAACGAGACGGCCTCTATTCCGAACCTCAGCTTAAATTTGATTAAAATTACATTAAATAAATTAATTACTATAAAAAACATTACTTGGGGTCGCTTTTTCATAATGCGTGGAGTTCCCAATTACATGACCACTGTTGACGACCCACGTGACCATCGACATAAAAGGCGTGACTCAGAGTACACCAGCTCTTTCCCGTGGCCACCGAGAGTTACTACAGGCCGGTTGGCTAGAAAATGACGTCACTGCATTCCGTGTCAAAACAAGGACGGTCGTAATGACAATAAGAAGGCATTTCGACTTCTCTATTCACTAAATAATCCATCAAAATTCAGGAAATCAACCAATTTTAATGAAATTTTCAGTATTTATTAATTAATGATCACAGAATATAATAAATCCATTACTTTATTATAAAGCTTGGTGCAAATGCATTATTTCTTGTAAACAAAAAACACCTTTACTAAAGTTATCCAAAATATCAAAACATGTTGACCATACGATATTGTAAATATTTAAAACAAAGCATTAGAAAACTTTAAAAATTGCATGTAAAAAAAGAAAAGAAAGGAACACGATTCGACTTATCCTGAAACTGATCTTTATTCAATATAAAGTTAAAGAAAATAATAATTCACGATCAAATACTGCAAAAAACTGAATTATAAATTACCATTATTTAAACTTCTAACCCAATCAACCGTAAGTAATTCAGACTTTGAAATTTGTTTAAAAATTATACAAAAAAAAAGTGCAATGTTAACTGTCTGTTTAATAATGGAATCACCCTATCTTGCTATTAAGAGATAGGTACGTGCAAAATCAAAGGCCGATCCCCAAAATGTAAAAACATTTTGACCCTCCCTTCACTTAAAAATTCACCAAAATTCAGGAAATCAACCAATTTTAATGAAATTTTCAATATTTATTAATAAACAAGCACAGGAGATATAGTGAAACATTTTTTTAAATCTTAGTGAAAATGTATTATTTTTTTAAAAACAAAATACACCTTTACTAAACGTATATTTTTATATATATATAAAAAAAATCCATGATTTTTTTTTAATGAAAATAAGATCTGTATATGTTTAAAATATTTATTTTTTTTAAACTATTTCGTATATATTACGGAAAATGCCCCTACACTCTTGTTAATAAAATCAGTATAACTCGAAGAATTAATGATATTATCATTGAATAAAGCATTGTTTAATTAATATTTTTTGTGAAAATTTTGATTAAATATGATGTTATTATTTCATTTATTTAATCTACAAAAGTACAGAGAAAAGATAAACTATACTACACTTAAGACATCGAAAAAAAGTAATAAAAAAAAATGGAACACTACTTTTTTATCAAATAATGAATAAGTAATTCAGACTTGATTTTTTATATAATTAAAAAAAATTCAAACTTACTACACTATATTTAGTCGGTGTAAACATTATTACGTGTATCCATATTTGCAGTAATTATTTCTTTTTTGGAAATCCAAACATATGCAGTAGGCATTTTAACTTTGTGAATTATGAAATGAAATTTTAAAAAGCGCGAAATTATTTTAAAATTGGTTGATTTCCTGAATTTTGATTCCATTATTAAACAAACAGTTAACATTGAACTTTTTTTTGTATAATTTTTAAACAAATTTCAAAGTCTGAATTACTTACGGTTGATTGGGTTAGAAGTTTAAATAATGGTAATTCATAATTAAGTTTTTTGCAGTATTTGATCGTGAATTATTATTTTCTTTAACTTTATATTGAATAAAGATCAGTTTCAAGATGAATCGAATCGTGGTCTTTTTTTCTTTTTTTACATGCAATTTTTAAAGTTTTCTAATGCTTTGTTTTAAATATTTACAATATCGTATAGTCAACATGTTTTGATATTTTGAATAACTTTAGTAAAGGTGTTTTTTGTTTACAAGAAATAATGCATTTGCACCAAGCTTTATAATAAAGTAATGGATTTATTATATTCCGTGATCATTAATTAATAAATACTGAACATTTCATTAAAATTGGTTGATTTCCTGAATTTTGATGGATTATTTAGTGAATAGAGAAGTCGAAATGCCTTCTTATTGTTATTACTACGGTTCTTGTTTTGACACGCAATGCAGTGACGTCAGAGGGGGGCAGGAAGTTAGTTGCTTGGCCTTGTCAACTCTCGGTGGCCATGTCTTTCCTCCCTTTTTGGGCCGATCACTGAAGGGCGAAACACGCTTGCCATCATTGCTCTTTTCTTTCTTTTTTTCCAGAAAAGTTACGTGCATTAATTAATTTCTAGAAAAAATACAATAAGTAGATTAATTGCTAGAAAAATTGATTAATTGATTAATTGGTAGAAAAATTACATTAAATAGATTAATTGCTTGAAAAATTACATTAAATAGATTAATTGCTAGAAAAATTACATTAAATAGATTAATTGCTAGAAAAATTACATTAAATAGATTAATTGCTAGAAAAATTACATTAAATAGATTAATTGCTTGAAAAATTACATTAAATAGATTAATTGCTAGAAAAATTACATTAAATAGATTAATTGCTTGAAAAATTACATTAAATAGATTAATTGCTTGAAAAATTACATTAAATAGATTAATTGCTTGAAAAATTACATTAAATAGATTAATTGCTAGAAAAATACATTAAATAGATTAATTGCTTGAAAAATTACATTAAATAGATTAATTGCTAGAAAAATACATTAAATTGATTAATTACTAGAAAAATTACATTAAATAGATTAATTTTTAGAAAAATTACATTAAATAGATTAATTGCTAGAAAAATTACATTAAATAGATTAATTACTAGAAAAAATACATTAAATAGATTAATTGCTAGAAAAATGACATTAAATAGATTAATTGCTAGAAAATTACATTAAATTGATTAATTGATATAAAAATACATTAAATAGATTAATTGCTAGAAAATTACATTAAATTGATTAATTGCTAGAAAATTACATTAAATAGATTAATTGCTAGAAAAATGACATTAAATAGATTAATTGCTAGAAAAAATACATTAAATAAATTAATTACTAGAAAAAAGACATTAAATAGATTAATTTCTAGAAAAATTACATTAAATATATTAATTGCTAGAAAAATTACATTAAATAGATTAATTACTAGAAAAAATACATTAAATAGATTAATTGCTAGAAAAAATACATTAAATAGATTAATTGCTAGAAAAAATACATTAAATAGATTAATTGCTAGAAAATTACATTAAATTGATTAATTGATATAAAAATACATTAAATAGATTAATTGCTAGAAAATTACATTAAATTGATTAATTGCTAGAAAATTACATTAAATTGATTAATTGCTAGAAAATTACATTAAATAGATTAATTACTAGAAAAAATACATTAAATAGATTAATTTCTAGAAAAATTACAGTAAGTAGATATATTACTAGAAAAATCACATTAAGTAGATATATTACTAGAAAAATCACATTAAGTAGATATAATTGGGGTGATGGTGTCGTCTTTCCAAGATAAAAAAAAAACAATTTGGGGAGGCCGAGGGCAAAAATAAAAATGGGGAGTGGGCATCTTGAAGATTCTCTATTATCGAAAAATAAAAATAAAATAAATAAATAAAGGAGACAGAACTCGCGCACTCAACCAGCTAAAAGTCTACCTTCATCCAAAATCCTTGTAAGACATTCACAGCAAAAACTCACTTTATTAACATAAGAAAAAAAAACTCTTTTTTCTTCTTCCGTGTTGCCATCGTCAGGCGAAATTTCCACAAACAGAACTTTTTCGCAAGGGCTTCCCGTCTGTGGGACACGTTACAACGGGACTGCTTCCCTGCAGATTACAACATGGTCGTCTTTAAAGCCAATGTTAACAAATTGCTCTCATGAACCGTAGCCACAAGTTTTCGAACTCGATCAATCATTTTTAATCCTCTCATAATATTCTTCATCATTCAACTGACAATCATTTCATCTTATTAACCCTTATCCTCGAGTTGGTTTTAGCCTTTATAAGTGGTGACCCATCTAGCGAAAAGAAAATCCAAAAGGATTCAGAACCGCGTACACCATGCTGCCCAGGCAGGGAACGCGGACTCATTCCACTTTTTGTCCTACCCTGAAGGCCGGACAGCGATTTTTTATTTTGTCTAAAGTAATAAGTAAGAGTTGCCTCCCCTTATCGAAACAAATTCAATATTTTCATTGTAACTCGAATTATCTCCCTTGGATCATTTTCGGTTACTTCTATGGACACGAGAAGGAAGACATTTATTTGTAGGTCTCTAGATTAATAAAAAAAAAACTAGCTGTGCCTACCGGGCGTTACCCGGGAGTCTTTACATTCCATTCATTTTGTGGTGTAAAGGCATGTCAGAGAGACTTTAGACGAATGAAACGACTGACAAAACAAAACATATACTACACTGCCCCGAAGCTTAAATCCTAACTCTGGCTACCCAAAAAAGTAGGTAATGCCTGGGAGGATAGTGTCATGACAACAGAACAGATACTACATTACCTCCCCCCCCCCCCACACACACACACACACAAAGAAGAAGGTAATCACTAGGAAGATGGTATCATGACCGCAGAACAGATACTACACTATCCCCTCTCCCCCCCCCCCAAAAAAAAAGGAGGTGATAATGCTTGGGAGGGTGGTATCATGACAAACGAACATATACTACACTGCTCCCTCTCGGCGAAGGAGAGAATAAGGCTTGGGAAAATTAAATCATGATGAACAAACGTGTACTACACTACCCCCCCCCCTTTCTAAGGTGCAATGCCTGGGAGGATGTTCTCATAACAGCGGAACAAATACTACACTACCCTCACCCTCTGAATTGAGGATTAGAAAATAGTACATTAGTCTGAAATAGTATAGTTACGGATTCAGACAGACAGATACCAAATCACCTTTATGAATAGATGTAGGTCTCTGTATTAATAACATCATGTGACCACTTCTCGTGTGTCTGTGTTTCCCGCCTCGACGTGACTTACACATTATTATTATTGTTGTTGTTAATTTCCTATTAAAATTTCCGATTATTGATTGAAATCAAAAATGCAATAGCGTAAAGTACTAAAGAAATAATTTATTTACGAAATTAAATCCACCAGAATGCATTTCCGTTTCTTCGTAAACGAGTCAGTTATTTTAATCTGTGGTTAATAGTTGAAAAACAAAGAAAAGAATGAATTAGTTTTTGACCCTTCGAATTTTGAAAAGAATTTGAATCCACCAGAATGCATTTCCGTGTCTTCGTAAACGCGTCAGTTATTTTAATCTGTGGTTAATAGTTGAAACAAAGAAGAGAATGGATTAGTTTTTGACTCTGCGAAATTTGAAAGGAAATTAAATCCACCAGAATGCATTTCCGTTTCTTCGTAAACGAGTCAGTTATTTTAATCTGTGATTAATAGTGGAAACAAATAAAAGAATGGATTAGTTTTTGACCCATTCGAAATTTGAAAAGAATTTGAAAGCATTTAAACTGCCGGAGAGAAAATCATTTAAACTGGCTTCAAAATTCTTAGCAAATCGTCATGTATTTGTAGAAAAGCGGTTTTGGTGATATTAAATTATCTATCCGGTATGTTTTACGTTGGATTTTAAATAAATACATTGACTTAGAATAGACGACTTGTTAGCGACGACAAAAATAAAGTCAGGTAAAGATTGTCCATGTTCAAAGTGTCCAAGGAACATTCTGTAGTGAAAAAATGAGAAGATCTGTTCATTTCGGCTGGCGCCGTGTGCGTTTAATTGTGTGTGTAAATGGGATACGCATGAAGATGTGTGTGTGTGTGTGTGTGTATTAGCGTGCATCTGTTTTGTTAGTGAGAAAGTGTGTGCGTCTATCAGTGGCATGCAGAGAGGAAGGGAAAGGGGCAGTGTTAAAAGTGTCCAAGGAACATTCCTGAATTAAAAATTGATAAGGCATGTTCATTTCGGCTGGTGCCGTGTGCGTTTACGCATGAAGATATGTGTGTGTGTATTAGCGTGCATCTGTTTTGTTAATGAAAAAGTGTGTGCGTCTCTCAGGGGAGGGAGATGGGGCAGTGATTCCGAGCATCCAAATTGGGAAGGGAGATATCCAATCACATTCAAACTATCTCTCGATCTTATAATATTTCTCAGTACTAGGACTTATACTTGAGTCTTTGGGGCATAAAATCATGGAGTTGGCGTCTATGAACTTATGTGCATGTGTATTTAATGAGCGGCGGCGTGTATGCGCTGTCGCTGGTTGTGCAGTAATTCGTGAATGTCTCTCGTCATGCATGTGTCATTTGTCGAGGGCCGCTTGCCTCAAAGGGGGCCCAGACGGGATTGTGACGTAAGCAATGTGCGTTGTCTCTGAAAAAAGAACAGGAGAGAGAGAAAGAAAAACGCTGTGTCTGGGTTTTGATACTACGCGCAAGATTTGGAAGTGAATATTTCTTGTGGTTTGATTGGTTGAAGGAAACTGGTGATTTGAGCTTTTGTCCAATCAAGAGTCGATACATAAAAGCATTATTCACTGCCGCGGCTACTTCAAACCACATTCCTCTTCCTGTATATGAAAAGATTGAAAGTTTTGAAAGTTATTTACGTCCATTAATTTTATAAATAAAGATTAAAACATTCATTTTATAAATAAAGATTAAAACATTAATTTTATAAATAAAGATTAAAACATTCGTTTTATAAATAAAGATTAAAACATTAATTTTATAAATAAAGATTAAAACATTAATTTTATAAATAAAGATTAAAACATTAATTTTATAAATAAAGATTAAAACATTCATTTTATAAATAAAGATTAAAACATTCATTTTATAAATAAAGATTAAAACATTCATTTTATAAATAAAGATTAAAACATTCATTTTATAAATAAAGATTAAAACATTCGTTTTATAAATAAAGATTAAAACATTCATTTTATAAATAAAGATTAAAACATTCATTTTATAAATAAAGATTAAAACATTCATTTTATAAATAAAGATTAAAACATTAATTTTATAAATAAAGATTAAAACATTAATTTTATAAATAAAGATTAAAACATTCATTTTATAAATAAAGATTAAAACATTAATTTCATAAATAAAGATTAAAACATTAATTTTATAAATAAAGATTAAAACATTCATTTTATAAATAAAGATTAAAACATTCATTTTATAAATAAAGATTAAAACATTAATTTTATAAATAAAGATTAAAACATTCATTTTATAAATAAAGATTAAAACATTCATTTCATAAATAAAGATTAAAACATTAATTTTATAAATAAAGATTAAAACATTCATTTTATAAATAAAGATTAAAACATTCATTTTATAAATAAAGATTAAAACATTAATTTTATAAATAAAGATTAAAACATTCATTTTATAAATAAAGATTAAAACATTCATTTTATAAATAAAGATTAAAACATTCATTTTATAAATAAAGATTAAAACATTCATTTTATAAATAAAGATTAAAACATTCATTTTATAAATAAAGATTAAAACATTCATTTTATAAATAAAGATTAAAACATTAATTTCATAAATAAAGATTAAAACATTAATTTTATAAATAAAGATTAAAACATTCACTTTATAAATAAAGATTAAAACATTCATTTTATAAATAAAGATTAAAACATTAATTTTATAAATAAAGATTAAAACATTCATTTTATAAATAAAGATTAAAACATTCATTTTATAAATAAAGATTAAAACATTAATTTTATAAATAAAGATTAAAACATTAATTTTATAAATAAAGATTAAAACATTAATTTCATAAATAAAGATTAAAACATTAATTTTATAAATAAAGATTAAAACATTCATTTTATAAATAAAGATTAAAACATTCATTTTATAAATAAAGATTAAAACATTAATTTTATAAATAAAGATTAAAACATTAATTTTATAAATAAAGATTAAAACATTAATTTCATAAATAAAGATTAAAACATTAATTTTATAAATAAAGATTAAAACATTCATTTTATAAATAAAGATTAAAACATTCATTTTATAAATAAATATTAAAACATTAATTTTATAAATAAAGATTAAAACATTCATTTTATAAATAAAGATTAAAACATTCATTTTATAAATAAAGATTAAAACATTCATTTTATAAATAAAGATTAAAACATTAATTTTATAAATAAAGATTAAAACATTCATTTTATAAATAAAGATTAAAACATTCATTTTATAAATAAAGATTAAAACATTCATTTTATAAATAAAGATTAAAACATTCATTTTATAAATAAAGATTAAAACATTCATTTTATAAATAAAGATTAAAACATTAATTTTATAAATAAAGATTAAAACATTAATTTTATAAATAAAGATTAAAACATTAATTTCATAAATAAAGATTAAAACATTAATTTTATAAATAAAGATTAAAACATTCATTTTATAAATAAAGATTAAAACATTCATTTTATAAATAAAGATTAAAACATTAATTTTATAAATAAAGATTAAAACATTCATTTTATAAATAAAGATTAAAACATTAATTTTATAAATAAAGATTAAAACATTCATTTTATAAATAAAGATTAAAACATTCATTTTATAAATAAAGATTAAAACATTCATTTTATAAATAAAGATTAAAACATTCATTTTATAAATAAAGATTAAAACATTAATTTCATAAATAAAGATTAAAACATTAATTTTATAAATAAAGCTTAAAACATTAATTTTATAAATAAAGATTAAAACATTAATTTTATAAATAAAGATTACAACATTCATTTTATAAATAAAGATTAAAACATTCATTTTATAAATAAAGATTAAAACATTCATTTTATAAATAAAGATTAAAACATTAATTTTATAAATAAAGATTAAAACATTAATTTATAAATAAAGATTAAAACATTCATTTTATAAATAAAGATTAAAACATTAATTTTATAAATAAAGATTAAAACATTAATTTTATAAATAAAGATTAAAACATTCATTTTATAAATAAAGATTAAAACATTCATTTTATAAATAAAGATTAAAACATTCATTTTATAAATAAAGATTAAAACATTAATTTTATAAATAAAGATTAAAACATTAATTTATAAATAAAGATTAAAACATTCATTTTATAAATAAAGATTAAAACATTAATTTTATAAATAAAGATTAAAACATTAATTTTATAAATAAAGATTAAAACATTAATTTCATAAATAAAGATTAAAACATTAATTTATAAATAAAGATTAAAACATTAATTTATAAATAAAGATTAAAACATTCATTTTATAAATAAAGATTAAAACATTAATTTATAAATAAAGATTAAAACATTAATTTTATAAATAAAGATTAAAACATTAATTTTATAAATAAAGATTAAAACATTAATTTATAAATAAAGATTAAAACATTCATTTTATAAATAAAGATTAAAACATTAATTTATAAATAAAGATTAAAACATTAATTTTATAAATAAAGATTAAAACATTAATTTTATAAATAAAGATTAAAACATTAATTTATAAATAAAGAATTAAAACATTAATTTTATAAATAAAGATTAAAACATTAATTTATAAATAAAGATTAAAACATTAATTTCATAATAAAGATTAAAACATTAATTTATAAATAAAGATTAAAACATTAATTTTATAAATAAAGATTAAAACATTAATTTTATAAATAAAGATTAAAACATTAATTTTATAAATAAAGATTAAAACATTAATTTTATAAATAAAGATTAAAACATTAATTTATAAATAAAGATTAAAACATTAATTTCATAATAAAGATTAAAACATTAATTTATAAATAAAGATTAAAACATTAATTTTATAAATAAAGATTAAAACATTCATTTTATAAATAAAGATTAAAACATTAATTTTATAAATAAAGATTAAAACATTAATTTTATAAATAAAGATTAAAACATTAATTTTATAAATAAAGATTAAAACATTAATTTTATAAATAAAGATTAAAACATTAATTTTATAAATAAAGATTAAAACATTCATTTTATAAATAAAGATTAAAACATTCATTTTATAAATAAAGATTAAAACATTCATTTTATAAATAAAGATTAAAACATTCATTTTATAAATAAAGATTAAAACATTAATTTTATAAATAAAGATTAAAACATTACCGTAACAACAATTAGTTGAAGTTTTATTACAATTTGCTCCAATTAATTATTTAATGGCATAGCAATATCATAATTAAACAAAAGTGAGTTTGCAAAGCCAGTTAAATTTTTTGGTACTCTTATAAATGACGCACCATGTTTCCGTGACTTCGCATCGTCAACGTTCGAGCAGGTCTCGGAAGCGGCCGAGAGTTGACGAAACTATTAACCGATCTGTCAGTTCATAGAATCTCTCAAAAGACTGAGTTCTGCCAGCAAAGATCTATTTTTTGCGAAACAAAAAAAAAATACCATAAATGTCAACGTGTGGTTCAAAAAACAAAAATAATTTGCATATTCAGTGTTTATGTTTATGTTAACAAGAGAAAAAAAATTGAGAAAAAAGAAGAAAAAAACATTGAAAAATGAAAAACACAAAAACATTTGCTTAACAAATCAAACAAAATCATCTTTTGATGAAACTTCCCGGTGCACAAACAAATAAATATTTTATTTAAAAACATTTGGGATCTTTTTAAGAAGCTCCTGACCAAACCTTTTGGCCAAGATTAAAGTGTAGTATCTGTTCCGATGGATACTACACTCTATAGACCGGTATCGTCTTGGCCTTCAGGTCTTGATTTTGCCAGTTTGTGGGTCTGTCCTGTGCAGTTCTACTAGGTCCACCCTTCCAGGCTTTGCCTCCCCTCTTTGGGGTGGAGTAAGTGTATCGCTTACTGCCTGAGGCGCCTCTACCGGGGGATGGGGACGGGACTGCCCAGGCATTTTTTGATGGCCGGAGTGCTCATCTTCTTGGGTGCTGGCTTTTCAAATCCCACTTTGCCGACCTTGTGTCACATCTTACCGCTGTGGGAAAAAGATAAAAAAATAAAAATAAATAAATAAATAAATAAAAAGAAAGAAATATATGTTTTCTTGAAAATGGATGACGTCACAAAAAAATTTTTTTTGTTTTAAAGTTGCTAAATGCTATCATTGATTCTTTGTGATGTCATTCATTTTCATGCAAATACTTGATTGTCTTATATATTTTATAAAATTCTATAACAAATACTGACCCAACGGGTCACGGTTGGTCTCGTAAATAATAATACTTGGGGAAAGATACGAATCCATTTATAAAAGTAAAGCCTGATAGGGTATACCTCCTAGAACTGCACAGAACAATACCTGACAGAGCAACATATTGTATATTTAATAAATATCTACATATTGTATAGCGACATATTGTATATATATGTATATGTTGGATTATGACTGGCCCTGTATTTTAAAGTGTGTAGATCCACTAGTATGAATTCGTGATGGAAATAGGATCAAGTACAATTTAGGGGCATGTGTGATTTTGGGACAAAAAACTATGTATCATAGTGACTCATTTTGTAAAGTCATAGCAAATTTTGCTGTATGCCGCCCGAGAGGAAATTCTAGGGTCAAAAGGTTAGACAACATGAGTGAATGAATGTTTTTCGCATGACGTTAACGCGTGTACATCAGGTGACGTGATTCATCTTTGTGTGAAAATTTAGTTTGCGATTCAGTTAGTCCCGGATCTTCGAAGCGACAGGATCAAGAGTCTCAGCCATGTAACTTTGTGTGAAATTTGTTTTAATAGTTAACCATGGAAGCGGTGATGAACAGACGTCGATATACTGAGCTCTGCAATGTACAGAGGCGGGTGACCTCGCCAGACATGGGCTAAGAAAATAGCTAACTGCGTCCAGTGTCCCACAGTATATATGAAGATAAGATCTGAATGAAGAACCGACGAATTAGAACCCTCCACTGGAATGATGTGTGAAATAAAATGATGAAATCTCTCTCTGAAAAATCGTCTCCGAATGTCCTTGTCTTCGTGCTTGAAAACAATAAAACAGGTACTTCATAACGATCACGAGCCAATAACGAAGTGAGTGTGCCGGCAGAGTCTGTGACCAACAGCGACGAACATGTAAGGTAATTTTCTTAGTACATTGTCAAAAGAGACTTAAACGACTATATTTAAATTGTTATATTGGAAATGCTATGTTTAAAAATGAACCGACAGTTTAAAGACTTAAAAGTACCATTAAAATTGTCCTAATGAAACTGTGTTTCAAAGTGACTCTTAAAGATGTGTTAAAACGACTCTCTTAAAAATGTGTTTAAAATGTTTGTTTAAAAATGTTTTACAGAAAATGTTTTACAAAAGTATTAAGAAAAAGATTGTAACCACTATTAATCCTCTCATAGACTTTTCGCATTGTTTTCGACTTGGAGAGGATGTAATTCCAGCTGTTTGAGTGGTTTCGGAGAACTGCCTCAGTCGGGCAGGATTAGTGACTTTGGTAATAAGTAAGTTCCCCCCTTTTTGCTGCCACCCCTTTGAGTGGTTATGTAACATATACATAGATGTTGACATATTGTGTACATATTGTATAGCGACATATTGTATATATATGTGTTGGATTATGACGGGCCCTATATTTTAAACGGGTAGATTAGTTAGTATGAATTGAGAAAGAAATAGAATTAAGTTCAATTTAAGGGCATCTGTGATTTTTGGAACAAACAGCTATGATTCACGGTGACTCATTTTATAAGTCATAACAAATTTTGCTGTATGCCGCTCGAGAGGAAATGCTAGGGTCAAAAGGTTAGACAACATGAGTGAACGAATGTTTTTCGCATGACAGTAACACGTGTACATCAGGTGATGTGATTCATCTTTGTGTGAAGATTTAGTTTGCGATTCAGTCAGTTCCCGATTATCGAAGCGACAGGATCGTGAGACAGTCAGTTCCCGATCCTTGAGGCGACAGGATCAACGGACTCAGCCATGTAACTTTGAGTAAAAACTTAGTTTTTAATTGAGTTCGGGACTCTGGAAGCAAGAGTCAAGATGCTTAGTATGAACTTGCTAGAAATTAGCTAACTGCCTCCAGCGACCCACAGTATGGATGAAGAGAAGATGTGAATGAAGAACCGACGAATGGAAACTTCTCCAATCGAATGTGTGAAATAAAAATGATGAAATCTCTCTCTAAAAACATCGTCTCCGAATGTTCTTGTATCCATGCTTGAAAACCGAGTCTGCCACATAAAACAGGTACCCCACCACGATCACAGCCAGTAGCGGAACAGCGACGAACGAGAACTGCAGAGGTAACTTTCTTATAAGGTAAAATATCTGGAAACTGTGTTTTAAAATGACTCTTGAGAAATGTGTTTAGAAATCTGTTAAAATGACTCTTAAGGTGTGTTTAAAGTCCCGGTTTAAAAATGACTCTTCAAAATGTGTTGAAAATCCCTGTTTAAAAGTGACTCTTAGAAATCTGTTAAAATGACTTTAAAAAAATGTGTTTAACATGTTTGTTTAAACATGGTTTACAGAAAATGTTTTACCAAAGTATTAAGAAAAAGATTGTTACCACTATTAATCCTCTCATAGACTTTTCACATTATTTTCGACCCGGAGAGGATGAAATTCGAACGGTTGAGGTGGTTTCGGAGGACTGCCTCAGTCGGAAGGATTTCTGCCTGTAGTAATAAATAAGCTCTCCCCCCCCCCCCCACTGTGGTTCTCGTGACGTTTAATTTTAGTAGTTATGCAACATATGTATACATATATGTTGACATATTGTGTACATATTGTATAGCGACATATTGTATATTTAATAAATATCTACATATTGTATAGCGACGTATTGTATATATATGTATACATACATGTTGACATATTGTGTACATATTGTATAGCAACATATTGTATATTTAATAAATATCTACATATTGTATAGCGACATATTGTATATTTAATAAATATCTACATATTGTATAGCGACATATTGTATATATATGTATACATACATGTTGACATATTGTGTACATATTGTATAGCGACATATTGTATATTTAATAAATATCTACATATTGTATAGCGACATATTGTATATATATGTATACATACATGTTGACATATTGTGTACATATTGTATAGCGACATATTGTATATTTAATAAATATCTACATATTGTATAGCGACATATTGTATATTTAATAAATATCTACATATTGTATAGCGACATATTGTATATATATGTATACATACATGTTGACATATTGTGTACATATTGTATAGCGACATATTGTATATTTAATAAATATCTACATATTGTATAGCGACATATTGTATATATATGTATACATACATGTTGACATATTGTGTACATATTGTATAGCGACATATTGTATATTTAATAAATATCTACATATTGTATAGCGACATATTGTATATTTAATAAATATCTACATATTGTATAGCGACGTATTGTATATTTAATAAATATCTACATATTGTATAGCGACATATTGTATATTTAATAAATATCTACATATTGTATAGCGACATATTGTATATATATGTATACATACATGTTGACATATTGTGTACATATTGTATAGCGACATATTGTATATTTAATAAATATCTACATATTGTATAGCGACATATTGTATATATATGTATACATACATGTTGACATATTGTGTACATATTGTATAGCGACATATTGTATATTTAATAAATATCTACATATTGTATAGCGACATATTGTATATATATGTATACATACATGTTGACATATTGTGTACATATTGTATAGCGACATATTGTATATTTAATAAATATCTACATATTGTATAGCGACATATTGTATATATATGTATACATACATGTTGACATATTGTGTACATATTGTATAGCGACATATTGTATATTTAATAAATATCTACATATTGTATAGCGACATATTGTATATTTAATAAATATCTACATATTGTATAGCGACGTATTGTATATTTAATAAATATCTACATATTGTATAGCGACATATTGTATATTTAATAAATATCTACATATTGTATAGCGACATATTGTATATATATGTATACATACATGTTGACATATTGTGTACATATTGTATAGCGACATATTGTATATTTAATAAATATCTACATATTGTATAGCGACATATTGTATATATATGTATACATACATGTTGACATATTGTGTACATATTGTATAGCGACATATTGTATATTTAATAAATATCTACATATTGTATAGCGACATATTGTATATATATGTATACATACATGTTGACATATTGTGTACATATTGTATAGCGACATATTGTATATTTAATAAATATCTACATATTGTATAGTGACATATTGTATATATATGTATACATACATGTTGACATATTGTGTACATATTGTATAGCGACATATTGTATATTTAATAAATATCTACATATTGTATAGCGACATATTGTATATATATGTATACATACATGTTGACATATTGTGTACATATTGTATAGCGACATATTGTATATTTAATAAATATCTACATATTGTATAGCGACATATTGTATATTTAATAAATATCTACATATTGTATAGCGACATATTGTATATTTAATAAATATCTACATATTGTATAGCGACATATTGTATATTTAATAAATATCTACATATTGTATAACGACATATTATATATATATGTATACATATATGTTGACATATTGTATACATATTGTATTGATTTATCTACCTCCCACAAGGTAAGATGTGACACAAGGTCGGGAAAGTTGGATTAGATAAGCCAGCGCTCGAGAGGTGAGCACTCTCGCCATTTAAAAATTGCCTGGGCAGCCCCGTCGGCATTCCCCGGTAGGGGCGCCTCAGGTTATTAGCAATAAACTAACCCCTTCTCAAAGGGTTAGAAGGCAAAGCCTGGGAGGGTGGACCTCCTAGAACTGCACAGGACAACGTCCAGTATCCATCGAAACAGATACTACACTATCTATCATATACAAAATTGTATATTTAATAAATATCTACATATTGTATAACGACATATTGTATATATATGTATACATATATGTTGACATATTGTATACATATTGTATAGTGACATATCTTATATTTAATAAATATCTATAACAAATACTGATCCAACGGGTCACGGGTGGTCTCGTAACTGATAATACTTAGGGAAAAATCCATTTATCCAGAGATATTGGATATTCCATGTAATACGTTTTTATAACTCTGCACATGGTGAGCACTTTTCTCCATCACGGGTGCCGCCATAGTGGATATGCATTTTCTTTGGTACACGCGAGGGCCGGAAATAAACGGAACAGAAGACAATGAGGAAGAAAACAGACACGACTAGGAGACGGCTACATTTTTTTTTATTATTTATGGAAATCGCTCCAGACAAGGCATGAAGCCACTTGATGTAAGGAGCTAACAAGAACAAATATGATTATTGCAAAGGCAGGAGATGCCTATTTCCCTTAGTCTTGAAAAGGTATGAGGAAAACAGTCAGCAGGAAGAGAGTTCCACAAGCCTGCAGTTCTTGGAAAGAAGCTACTGGAATATAAATTTGTATTACAATGAGGTATCAAACCAGTGAATTGATGGAGACCAACGAGTCAAACGAGCTGGAACAAAACAAGTGGGGAATAGATCACATAATTCTGAAGAACATATTCCAGTATAGTATTTATAGAAAAGACTGAGACTAGCAACATCACATCTGTGAGAGAGGGGGTGCAGAGAAGAAGAAAGGTTTGGGGGAGGGAATCAAAGTAATTAATTCTTCTTTTTCAACTATTAACAAAAGATTAAAATGGCTGACTTGTATACAAATAAACCGAAATGCATTGTGGTGGATTTAATGAAGTTGTTGGGGCTGTCTCTAGACTTCTGCTGCATTCAATAGGTTAGGTAGAGAGTTAGGGTTAGGGTTAGGTAGAGAGTGGTGTCATCAGCAAAAATGATTTCTGGAAAGATCTCTAGATGCAAGTTCTTTATCAGCGGGTAAAAATGGAAGAGGGTGGATGTGTTGGGGTACTTTATTTTTTTTTTTAACATAGTTCACCCCAAACAAGGCAGGCCGCCACTGTAGACGTAAGGGGCTACTGAGAAAAAAGAAAAGGGGAGAAGGTTTTCAACCTAAATTCGGATCTGCGCAGCGAGATGTCTGTTTACATTAGTTTTAAATTTCTGCATGTCAGTACTGTCGGGAAAACAGGGGGCAGGGAGGGAGTTCCAGAGGTCAGCAGCACGAGGAAAGAAGATATTTGAGTAGAAGGCTCTCCGGCATCTGGGGACCTCCACAGTGAATGAATGAGATTTAGTTGATTGTCGAGTTGGTCTAGTGAATTTACGTCGAGGGGGCACCAGAGTAGCCAATTCATCGGAGCATAATCCATTGAAGTATTTGTAAAACAAACATAAGGATGCTACATTGCGGCAATGGGACAGGGACTGGAACTTGGCTGATAGTGAGGGACCTATTAGGTTGGCGACTCTTTTTTGGACCTTGTTAAGGAGGGAGAGACTAGTAGATGACGCACCAGCCCAGATGTGACAACAATACTCCATGCATGGGCGGATGGTAGCTTTGTAGAGATACAGGATAATGTCAGGTGTGAGAAGTTTACTAACACGGTAAAGGGAGCCAACCTTCTTTGCGGCAGCCTTGGTAATGTCTTCAATGTATTTGTTCCAATTCATGTTACGGGTTGGGTTGGCAAAGCTTTTGATATCAAACATCTTTCTGACAGGATCCTAGTTATCAAGCTTTTGTTTTGTTTTCTGTTATCTACAATAAAGGTCGCCGCTTATCAAGGTCCAAAGGCCACTCGAGGATGAGGGTTAAAGAGCTTGTCCGGTGAACAATGTGATGATTTGTAAAAAGTAAAAGCTAAAGGTCGCATAGCCTGGACGCGCACGAGTGTCGTTGCCGACATCGCACACTGCCCATGGCCGTAGCGGCGGTGATTTGTTAAGAATCATCGTGTCTAGGGCACAGCATATGGAAGGCGGAGCCCATCCCTCTCCTTCCGCTGCCTTGAACCTTCCCTGAGTTTTAGTCAGGTACCCATTTACTGCTGGGTGGACAGAGGGAGTTTTCAGACCCGAAAATTTGCATGCCGTGAGTGGGATCGAACCCGGGTCGTCCAGCCCAAAAGCCAAGTGCTATAATCACTCGTCCACAGGCCCTCCCTATGATGATTTGTAACGATGGTTAAAACAGGGCAGAACTTAATTATTAAAGAGGACAGCTCAACAAGAATTTGCTTACATCAGACTTAGAAAGCGACCATGTTGTAGTCAGCTGGGAAGCAGCCCTGCGGTATTGTGTTCCACAGACGGGTAATTCTAAACGATTAGACAGTTATTAAATATTTTTATCATAATAATGACCTAATCGTTTTGATAAGCTCCTAGGACTTACCTTCATTCCAGATGTGAAATGGGAAACTTACACCCAATATGTTGCTAAGGTCACTAGAAAAATGGTCAGCTTATTATATCGCAGCAGAATGTACCTCAGACCTCACATAATCCTTTACCTGTATAAGAGTCATATACGCTGTTGTAGTCAGCTGGTAAGCAGCCCTGTGGTATTGTGTTCCACAGACGGGTAATTCTAAGAAAGAAACTTTGCTCATGGAAGTTCAGTTTAGTTTTAGGTATAGATGTGGCAATATTACTTGCTTTGGCCGAAGGGGTATCTCTTGGGACCGGCACCAATGTGGCAACATCGTTTGCTTTGGACGGCTGGGCGAGCTTTGCCGGACTTTATGTGACGACGGGACGATGTGTGACAACATGTGCACGTATGTGCAATGTCTCATCTTGTTATGGCCAGTGAGCAATCATCGTCTGATGATAGTCACTGTCGTCTGCTTCTGGGACTGGCTAGCCGGCTGTTTAGTCGGGACCATCGTGCTGCAAATCGAACATTATGTAATAATAGAACAAACCATTTTACTTTTTATATAAAAATATGATTTATTATATTTCGAAAAAGAACATCTCAGAGCATGCAACAAACGCATCTTCCTTGTTCGGATTTCAAACCAGTCTCTGTCAGAATTCAAACCAGTCTCTTCATTTTCAATCTCTTTACTAGAGAGAGAGAGAGAGACAGAGAGAAAGAGGGAATACAGACGTAATCAGTGTACGCCTTGTCAAATGTTTATTTTTGAGTTTCATAACTGATTTTCTCGAACGACGACTGGTCTGATCTCTGATCCCATCACATGCACCTGTCATTGAATTGGTTTGACACCGACCTTCAGTCCTCCCAAATATGACTGAGGCACAGGTGCACTCGGTGATCTCAAAACGCAGAGAATTACTGTTTTTAAAAATAAGTCTGGCATAAGGATAACGAACATAACGGGGAGCACTTAGCTCCCCAAAAGCTCACGCATTGTGCCACATAGAGAGGGAGAAAGGGAAATTATTTACAGTGGTTGTAGCTAGACGA
>OY744546.1:2670000-2672500 GCA_963556195.1 Sepiola atlantica
TCGGTTGGAAATTGAATTACAGTCAAAACTTTCTATTTATTCTTTTATTTTTCTGGCACAGTTTGTTAACAATATGCCATATTTAATGAAATAAGCAAAATTTTTATTTCTACAAATTTAAATGATTATAATTGATGAATTGTTTTGGCAGAAAACTAAATGCATTTTGCTGGTTGTCAGTTCGTAAGTAATTTAATAGTCAACAGTTTAAATGCTTCCAAATTCCTTTTCAAATTTTGAAGGGTCACGAAGTAATTCCTTGTTTCCTTCAAACTTGTAGCAGCTATATGATTGAGATCTACTTTCTTTCGCACTTGCATGTAATTGATTGCGTAGTGATTGATACGTGGTTCGGTTGGCTAACACAGTGCGCATGTCCACATTTCCCCATTCTCTCCCAGACAGTTCGGTGCACAAATATCATTAGTCACACTTGAGATGCCAACATGACAAAACGTTGAATCCTTTGCTCGCCTCTCGGTATGACTTGGCAGGAGGCGAAATACAAATTACTGTGCGAGACTAAACCAGAGACCAACGCCGAGACCATCAAACCTCGACTCAATTACATATATATTGAACCAATTTCAATCTTTTAATGAAATGAGGATTTGCTAAGAATTTTAAAGCCAGTTTAAATGACTTTCAATTCAACAGTTTAAATGCTTCCAAATCCCTTTCGAATTTCGAAGGGTCACAAAGTAATTCGTTCTTCTTATTAACAAAAAATTAAAATGGCTGATTTGTTTATGAAAAGCGAAGTGCATTCTGGTGGATTTAATTTCGTAATAATTTTTGTCTTTAAATAGGATTTTTCAAATTTCGCTTTATTTTCTGCTATTTCGTTTTTATTTATAACAAATATTCGATTAATAGTTAAAAAAAAAAAAGGGAAAATAGAAAATGTCCACTTGCTTATGGCTGCCATATCTGAAATCAGAAATTGGAACTAATGTTAATCCCAAAACATCTCTCATTATATTTTAGGCCGTACTTTTTTTGTTTTTCTTGCAAATAATAATTTGCTTTCAACAATTTGTTTAATTAACAAATAATAATATCAAAGTGTTTGGAAATTTATTTATTTTAATTTTGAAGAAAATATTTTTCAACAAATAATCAAATTTAAAAAATATTTCAAAGGAAAAAAAAAATTTCAATTATATAAAAAAAGTTTGATTTTATTATTTGTGAAAAATTATATTCAAAATTAATAAAAATGAAAAAATGTCCAATTATGAAAAAAAAGTTTAGTTTTATTATTTGTGCAAAAATATTTTAAAAATTAATAAAAATTAAAAAATGTCCAATTATTAAAAAAAATGTTTTTATTATTTGTGAAAAATTATATTAAAAATTAATAAAAATTAAAAAATGTCCAATTATTAAAAAAAAGTTTGATTTTATTATTTGTGAAAAATTATTTTCAAAATTAATAAAAATGAAAAAATGTCCAATTATTAAAAAAAAGTTTGATTTTATGATTTTGGAAACATTATATTCAAAATTAATAAAAATGAAAACATGTCCAATTATTAAAAACAAGTTTGATTTTATTATTTGTGAAAAATTATTTTCAAAATTAATAAAAATGAAAAAATGTCCAATTATATAAAAAAAGTTTGATTTTATTATTTGTGAAAAATTATATTCAAAATTAATAAAAATGAAAAAATGTCCAATTATTAAAAACAAGTTTGATTTTATTATTTGTGAAAAATTATTTTCAAAATTAATAAAAATGAAAAAATGTCCAATTATAAAAAAAGTTTGATTTTATTATTTGTGAAAAATTATATTCAAAATTAATAAAAATTTTAAAATGTCCAATTATATAAAAAAAAGTTTGATTTTATTATTTGTGAAAAATTATTTTCAAAATTAATAAAAATGAAAAAATGTCCAAGTATAAAAAAAGTTTGATTTTATTATTTTTGAAAAATTATATTCAAAATTAATAAAAATGAAAAAATGTCCAATTATTAAAAAAAAGTTTGATTTTATTATTTGTGAAAAATTATATTCAAAATTAATAAAAATGAAAAAATGTTCAATTATTAAAAAAAAAGTTTGATTTTATCATTTGTGAAAAAATATTTTCTAAATTAATTTTTTTTTAAATGTCCAATTATAAAAAAAAGTTTCATTTTATTTGTTTATAATTAAGCAAATTGTTGAAAACAAATAATTATTTGACTCCTCCTGCCCACAAAAAAATTGTGGGATTTATTTTGATTAACACCGGTTTGCAATTTTTTATTTCAGATATGGCAGCCATGGGCAAGTGGATATTTTCTATTTTACAAAAAATCAATAATAATTCAATGTCTAATTTATTAAAATGTCTAATTTATTAAAAAAAAAAAATAATTCAATGTCCAATTACCAAAGTTATGGTTACACATGAAATTGTCTCATAACAATCCTTGCAAATATTGTTACAGGATTGTTACAGGATTGTTACAGGAATGTTACAGGAATGTTACAGGATTGTTACAGG
>OY744546.1:2675000-2691668 GCA_963556195.1 Sepiola atlantica
GTTGTTGTTTTTAAACGAGTTTGACTTTTGCATAGAGCTCATGAAGATCGTGCCTCAGGATTATTTGGTCTGCGTGAAGTTCTTCTCATTGGTTGCAGCTATTCCGTAGCCTGCGGGATTGCAGTTCTATCTCGACACTGAGAACTGCAAGTCGGGAAAGGTTTGCTCCAGAACACACAAAAGAAATGCGCAGAAACAACATTGACATTTTTACTCGATTGATTTTACGGTTCAAGCGAGTTGGACGTGAATGCAGCGTTGAACATGGAGATTTGCTACTGATATTACGTTGCTTTTGATTGAAGTCCTTCACGTAGATTTAATGTGCTCCAATGTTACTTAATGATTTCAGGCTACCTCCTACACTGAGGTCAACGGAGAGAAGCCGTTTCTCCAAGTTTTTGAGGAAGGTCGTCCTCTGTCGGCATTAAGTGACGGTTCGCGCCAACGTAACACTGTTATCATCACTCTGAATTGCGATAGATGACTGAATGACCTTGCTTGTCATAGATTGTCTACAGACGAATTGGAAAGAACGACAAAGGGGTGTTGCATCTCGATGCAGACGCTTTTAGCCATGCTGCAGCTCTAATACCGCTGGGTTGCAAGAACAATCCGTCTTTGATGGCTCTGCCAGGAACCCGAGTTCTAGACGGAATGGCTCAGACAATATCACGTTGTAACTGCCCTTGATATGGTGAGGAAGAGGTTAGACAGAAATAAAAATAAATAGTAATGGCTGAGGACGATGAATTTTAGAGCAGTTGGACACGAACAACTTGCAAAGGGGAATCCGAGGCAGTTTAGCGTCCGTATTTACTTTCCTCCCCACGAGAGCAGAATTAGACACAATACCTGTTTTAATGTGAGAAAAAGTCAGGTTCCCAAAAAAGGGGCACTCTGGATTTGGACAAAAATTTTAATTAAAATCTCCTTAGTCTGACCGAAAGCAGAAAGATAAAAGTGTAGTATCAGAACAGATATTACACTTTGATCTTATCCAACACTAAATAAACAGAAAAGAGTTGATTTTTTTTTTTTATACATAGTTCACCCCAATCAGGGCATGTTGCCACTGTAGATGTAAGGGGCTACTGAGAATTAGGGTGAAAGTATTGGGGGTCATCCTAAATTGAGAGCTGTGCAGCGAGATGCTTGTTCACATTAGTTTTAAATTTCTGCATGCTGGTACAGTCCGGAAAACAAGGAGCAGGGATGGAGTTCCAAAGGCCGGACGCTTGAGGAAAAAAGCTATTGGAGTAGAAGGCTCTCCGGCATCTGGAGACCTCCACAGTGAATGGATGGGATCTAGATGATTGTCTGATTGGTCGAGTGTATTTACATCGACGGGGGCACTAGAGCAGCAAGTTCATCGGAGCACATTCCATTGAAGTACTTGTAGAACAAGCACAAGGATGCAACATTGTGGCGATGGGATAGAAGCTGGAGCTTGGTGGATAGTGAGGGACCTATTAGATTGGAGACTCTTTTTGGGACTTTGTTTAAGAGGGAGAGACAGACTAGTTTCCTGATGATGATGATGATGATGATGATGATGATGATGATGATGATGATGATAATGATGATGATGATGTTTAGGAGAAGAAGAAGAAGAGGAAGAGGAGGAAGAAGAAGGAATAGGAAGAAGAAGAAGAAGAAGAAGAAGAAGGAATAGGAAGAAGAAGAAGAAGGAATAGGAAGAAGAAGAAGAAGAAGAAGAGGAGGAGGGAATAGGAGGAGGAGGAGGATTATGATGATATAATTTTGTTCGTTATTGGCATGATAGATAACTTTGCAGTCTGTGGTATTCAAATCATCATTTACACACAGAAACTATTATAGTTTTTAGATCAATAAATCACCACTTACCAAAGCCAAAAGCCAATCAAGGATAAGAGTAAGCGACTTGGATGATGGAACAGCACTATGGAAGGATTGTCACTATGGAAGGATTGTCACTATGGAAGGATTGTCACTATGGAAGAATTGTCACTATGGAAGGATTGTCACTATGGAAGGATTGTCACTATGGAAGAATTGTCACTATGGAAGGATTGTCACTATGGAAGGATTGTCACTATGGAAGAATTGTCACTATGGAAGAATTGTCACTATGGAAGGATTGTCACTATGGAGGGATTGTCACTATGGAAGGATTGTCACTATGGAAGGATTGTCACTATGGAAGGATTGTCACTATGGAAGAATTGTCACTATGGAAGGATTGTCACTATGGAAGGATTGTCACTATGGAAGAATTGTCACTATGGAAGGATTGTCACTATGGAAGGATTGTCACTATGGAAGAATTGTCACTATAGAAGGATTGTCACTATGGAAGGATTGTCACTATGGAAGAATTGTCACTATGGAAGGATTGTCACTATGGAGGGATTGTCACTATGGAAGGATTGTCACTATGGAAGGATTGTCACTATGGAAGGATTGTCACATGTGTCACTGCAACGTAACGCTGTTATCCTTACTCTGCGTTGCAACAAATGACTGAACACACTCACTAGATTGTCCACAGACGCATCGGCAAAAACAACCACAATTTACTAGATCCTGACGCAGATGCCTTCGGATTTCACCAGAGTCACTTTAACAGGGCTGCGGCCCTAATATTGCCAGGTGTCAGACCAATCCGCCAAAATACTGAAATTCTCAATGGCATAGCTCTGACACCACCCGTTATCACAACCCGTTGAGGAGCAGGTCGGATTTAGGGCTGTGATGTTGCTGTGATTGCTCGCAGGTGACAGGTGTAGAGGGTGATGATGAATGTTGTTGTCGTTTGTTTGTTAAGTTGTTAAGTGATGGACATTTCTGCAAAAGAGATCATTAAGATCGTGCCTCAGGGATGTATGGTCTGCATGAAGTCCTTTCTCGTCAGTCATAGCTATTCGTTAAACCTGCATCATTGCAGGTTTTTACCCTGACACCAAGAGTATCAAGGCTGAGCGGTTGCATACGAAGTCGGGGAAGGTTTGTTCCAGAACACGCATAGGAATTGTTTCAGAAGCAACATTGCCATTTTCAGTCGATTCACGTCGTCTTTGTGGTTCCGCACTTGACACGTCTTTGCTTGCCACACACGGAGGCAGAGATGACCAGGAGGAAATGTGAATGCCTACTGGAGGAGGGAACTTGGATGCCTACTAAACACAGCCCTCGAGTGTCTAAGGTCTCTCTGTACAGGGGTTTGTCAGGACAACCTAGCATGAGGATACTTCCCCCTACAAGTAAACCCTGACTAAATATTCAAAATAACATAGTGTTTGCAGCACAAATAAGATCCCTTCGGTATGGCTACCCTGAACTTGGCCTTTTGGCTAAGATCAAAGTGTAGTATCTGTTCCGATGGATACTGCACCCCATACTGGTATTGTCTTGGCCTTCGGGTCTTGATTTACGCCGGTCAATGGGTCTGTCCTGTGCAGTTCTGGGAGGTCCACCTTCCCAGGCTTTGCCTCCCCTCTTTGGGGGGAGGAGTAAGTTTATTGCTTACTGCCTGAGGCGCTCCTACCGGGGAATGCCGACGGGGCTGCCCAGGCAATTTTTAAACCCCACTTTCCCGACCCGACCTTGGGTCACATCTTACTTGTGGGAGTAAGATAAAAACTGGCCCTGTGCCTAACTCCTGGAGAGGAGTAAATCAATACCCTAAACTGGCTTATATGAGGAATAGTACACCTTCTCCAAATGATGTTGCTTATAGTAACATCACTAAGCTGAATACTCCACCAGACTAGCTGAATTTATTGTTCTGGGATCCGGTAAGACCAAGAGACCACAAGAAAGATATACTATAACATAGTTATCGGGTCAACTGGGGAGAGGAAATTTAATGTTCTTCACTTATACGAGAAATGGTGCACCTTCTCCAAGTGATGTTGCCTCTAGTAGAATCACTAAGATGGATACTCCACCAGACCAGATGAATTCTTGTCCTGGAATCCGGTAAGACGAAGAGACCATAAGAAAGATATACTATAACATAGTTATCGGGTCAATTGGGAAGAAGAAAAATTGCACGAGCGCAACCTGACTTTGTTTTTCCTCTCAAATTTCACGAGATTCCAACTGACTCATTTCTTGTCAACAATCAGTTAGTTTCAAAATCATCATCATCATCATCATCATCATCATCATCATCATCAGTTTAAGGTCCATTTTACATGCGTTGGATGGCTTTAAGAAATTGACTTCCAAAATAATCTATCTCTGGCCAGGTCTTTATTTATCCCTCTTTCCTTCAGGTCCATCCTTATCACTTTCTCCCATGTTTTCCTTGGCCTTCCACTGTGAACTGACCCTGCTACCTCAACTGTTCTACATCTACTAACCCAAGAACTCTCATCCATTCTTTCAACGTGGCCATACCATCGACTGAATATATTTTTGTATGGATTGCTTTGTCATACATTTGATATTTATCTATCTCCCTACATTATGTGTTGTGTCTGCAAAGGTTGGCCAGGGGAGCCTGGAAGCAAGCCTTAACCAACGTAACAAATAGAAATGATGTGTAATTTAACGAGTTAACACCGAGCTATTTGATTAACTGCATAAGCTGCCCCAACTTGACTTCTCAACGAAAGGCTCATAAATCAATCGAGCACAGAACAAAACCAAGTCGAAAACCAACTTCGAAATCTAGTTGAGGATGCCCTCTTCTCTTCCCTACAGTCACTCTCTCACAGGAGAGATGTTGCTAGTCTTTCTCTACTCTATCGTTATTTTCATGGTAGGTGCTCGACTGAGCTCAAATTTATGGTACCCCCTTGTAAAACATTCACGACTAGAACCCGCCTAGCTACTACAACTGTCAATGATTTCCCTTTCTCCATCTACGTTCCAAAGACGAAACGAAATTTAAATGGGAAAGGTTTCTTTCCAGTGCCGCGAGCCTGCTTCCCAACCACTACAATATGGTCGTCTTCAAGTCCAATGTAAACAGTTTCTTGTTGAACCTTCTCAACCCTAACCTCTTCTCTTCTCTACGGTCATTCTCTCACAGAAGAGACGTTGCTAGTCTTTCTCTGCTCAACCGTTATTTTCATGGTAGGATAAGGGTTAAAGAGTTTGACTGGTGGACCGGGAGACAACATCGCGTTCACCGGCACGATGGTTGTAGCAGGGCAGAAATTGATTATTTACGGGGACGGTTCAACAAGAACTTGTTTACATTGGACTTGAAGACGACCATATTGTAGTCGGCAGAGAAGCAGACTTGCGGCACTATGTTCCACAGACGGGCAGTTCTAGGAAAGAAATTCTGCCCATGGAAGTTTCGTTTCGTCTTGGGCACACAGAGGGGGGGGGGATCATTGACAGTGGTAGTAGCTAGGTGGGTTCTAGTTGTTAATGTTTTAGAAGGGGGACCATAGATTTGAGCTCAGGCGAGAAAAAAATATATCTATCTCAGTCGATAGGCTTCTATAAATTCTTCCCTTTTTTCGTTTCAACGGTATGCATTTCGGCATTAAAAAAAAAAAAGGGTTGATATGCTGTAATTGGACAAGCGAAAGCAATCCCGGAGTGAGAGAGAGAGAGAGAGAGAGAGAGAGAGAGAAAGAGAAAGAGAGAGAATAGAAAGTCTGTACATACATACGTGCGTGTTAGAAAGATAGAGAGAAAAACAAAGAGAAAAAACGAACGCTCGAGCGTTCTCTCGCGAGTTCCCGCGCCGTGACGTCATCGTCGTTTCAGCAGCAAAGCCTGCCCAAAATGGCGCCCAGGTTTCCTGAGGAGGTGGACGTATTTACCGTTCCACACAACCGCATGAAAGCACTGGTTCAACGTTACCATGAATCGGTAAGAACTGCTTTTCAAAACCCTCCTTCGATCATTAAAACCAAATCGAAAGTCGATTAAGCCATTGCTTCCATCAAAAACCATCTTCGAAAGTCGTTAATAGTTTAAAATACGCACTAAAAAAAAATACGTCTATCAAAGAAAAAAAAAAGAGAAGAAAAAAAGAAATGATTCTTTTCTCGCTCTAAAAATAATTGCGCACTAGTTTCTAACTTACCATTTTTAGCGACTTTTTAATAGTTATACTAGTATTATTAAACAATAAATACTAGTATTATTAAAATCCAATCTGAACGTTTACGAAGCTTAGTATTAAAATCGGTGTTTACTTTTTTGCATAAGGAATCTTAACCAATTATTTTACATAATAGTAGGTTTAGATCCCGTTAAATATTGACACTTTAAACTATTCTTTGTAATAGTTAAATACTACTAACGCGTAACCATATACGAGAATTAGTATTAAAATTCGTGTTAACTTTAAATAAGGAATCTCATTGAATTATTTTACACAACAATAATACGTTTTAAATAAGTTAAGAGCCGCTCCCGTTGAAATGTTAATATTTTTAATAGTTTTACTAGTCAAATACTAGTATTAAAATGGAACCTGTAACGGTTTACGAAACTTAATATTAAGATTAAATTGTTTTAATTCGGAATATTATTCAGTTGCATAACAATGTTTTAGGTTTGTTGCGAGCTTCGCCCGTTGAAATGTTGACAGTAAACAATGTTTTTTTTTTGTAATAGTTAAATATTAGTTAAATACTATTAACGTGTAACCATTTACGAGGCGCCCTAACTTAGTTAAACATATTTTTTTAATACCATTCTTTATTCAAACTTAACATGACTCTTAAAAAATCATGTTAATTTTGAATAAAGAATAGTATTAAAAATGTGTTTAACTAAATTAGGAGCATCGTAGTTTTACTAGTTAAAAATACTAGCATCCCAGTCTAATCTGTATCGGTTCCTGAAACCTAATATCTGACCGATTACGAAATTTAACATAAAGGGTAATAATCATTATTATTAGCGACATAAATTATTTTAAAAGAAATGCCGTTGGGAAATTAGTAAAAAAAAAAAAAATTATTTTGGTTTTCAGGTTTACCTATTAATGTGACCTATTTGCGTTAAATAATAATAATAATTTGAGGTATAACTACTTCAAGTTGTCGTAAATATCGGTTCTGAGCAAAGTAGTCATTTTTTAGCCACAGGAAGTAAGGTCCGTAACGTAAACAAGTGGCTAAAGTAATGGCTACTTTGCTCAGAATCGATATTAACGACAACTTAAAATGTTTATATCTCATTGAATTTGTGTTGGTGCTTATGCAGTTTACGGACCGTGCTTTTTTAAATTTTTTTTTAGATAGGATTTTGAAGTTAAATTCAATTTTTACGGTATCTTTTGTTTATTAAATTGTTAGATAAAACTACAGAATAGTTAATCACCCCTCTCCATGTTAAAAATGGGTTCCGGTCCGTAAACTGCATAAGTAGCCTTGTTTTAATGCAAATAGGTCACAAATGAGTAGGTTAAGCAAAATAAATTGTTTTTTTTTTGCCAATTTTCCAACGGTATTTTCTTTTAAAATAATTTATGTCGATAATAGTAATGATTACCAATGGATATGTTAAGATTGAAATAAGGGGTCGTATTCAAATATTGTGCATTATAATTCGATTAGGAGATATTGTCCTGTTGAAATGTTTAGATTTTAATATAGTTTTACTAGTTAACGGGATCTGTGAGCATTTACTGGGCTTAGTATTGTTGACAGTAAACATTTTTTTTGCAATGGTTAAATACTAGTTAAACACTAGTAATGTGTCACCATTTACGAGAGTTAATATTAAAATTCGACTAAATAAAAAATTCCCACTCCATCATGGCCACCATATCTGAAATCGGAAATTCCGACCGGTGCTAATAAAATAAAATCCCCAATTATATTTATGACCGTTTTTTTTTGTTTTTTTCAAATAATTTGTTTTCAACAATTCGTTTAATTATTAACAAGGAAAACAAAAAAAATCAAACTTTTTATAATTTGAATTTATTAAAAAAAAATAAAAAATGGGTTCTACTAGACCAACTTTTGCCGAACTAAACGTAACCTAACTTAGGTTAATGTTAGAAAAACAGTTCTGTTCAAATTCTGTAGAAATATCAAAATAACATTTTGATTCGTTTTGAAACGAAGTGTTTATTTAAAATCCGAGTTTCTGTTTCGTAATCGTCAACCATAGATTTTACTGACCGAGTTTTAGAATCCATTCTTAACATGGGAGGGAGGGGGGGGGGGGCTTCGGTAACATTCGGAATTCGTCTTTCTCGATTTCGTAAAATCTATGGTTGACGTTTCCGAAACAGAACCAAATCCTAAACTAACGCTAATCTAAGTTTGACGTTTGGTTAGGTTCGGTAAAAATCGGTTTGGTTCTGTTCAAATTCTGTAGAAGCACCGTAGAAGTACTTATTTTTTTTTAAATAATTTAATTATTAACCAAATATAATTATTTTACGAAGTAACAAACAATTATTTTAAAAAAATAGTATTGATATCAATCCTTTGAGGCGGTGCTCCGTCCTGTGATTGTAAGTTATATTTTCAAGAAATTTTCTAAAAGAAATAAAAACAAAAAAAAAACAAGCAAAACATAGCGAAATTACTGTTATCAAATAAATAGTTTTTGTTATGTTGATACATTGCTGCGTCCTATAATTTTTAGTTATAGTTGCAAGAAATTTGTTTAAACAACAAAACAAGCAAAACAGAGCGGAATTAATGTTATCAAATAAATATGTTTTACCCTAAACCCTAACCCTAAACCCTAACAACAACAAAAAAACAAGCAAAACATTATTATCATAGGACACAGCACCGTATCAAAATTGTCGTCTGGTACAAATCGACTCGTCAACTCTCGGGCGTTTGCGTAGGACAGCCGAATGCTTCCGAGTCGAAACTCACGAAAACTGGGTCAGGATCCATATCAGTACCAAAAAAATTTTTTTAAATTAAAAAAAAAAAAATTTGTTTTAATTTAAAAAAAAATTCAAACTGTTTCTTTTATAAATTGGAAATTTTTCTTAACAAAATTTAGATATTACAAATTGCCATTTTTATAATGCCTAACAAATTAATCATCAATGCCAAAGACACTGTCAAAGTGGCCCAAAATAAAATAGGGTGTTTTGGGGGATTAACACCGGTCGAAATTTCCGATTTAGCGGCCATGACGGAGTGAAAATTTTCTATTTAATCTAAAATTAATTTTAATTTTTTATTAAATGTCTCATTCATTCAAGTATTTTACACTACAATAAATAGGTTGTTGGCTATCTTGTTGAAATGTTAATAATTTTACTAGTTACATACTAGTATTAAACTCTAACCTTTAACGCAGTTTGAGATCTAGTATTAAGTTTTAATAAGGAAAATTAGAAACCTTTCCCGTTGAAATGTTGACATTAAAAAAGGGTGCTTCTACAGATGAGGGCACATATGAAAATCGCAGTTCCAATTAAATTAACCGGAAAACTCTTTGAAATACTTATGTATCAAGCAAAAATAGGTTTGTACACCAAAAATTAGCAAAAACTATTGAGTAGAATTGTAATAAAAAATAAAAATCCGTTATCGTTTAACCGGGTTCGGCCATTGATTCGAGCGAAAAACACGAAATTCAGGGGGAGATAACTGTCACATTAACACGTAATAAATCAATGGCAGTCATCAAAATACGATGAAAGTGATTTTTATTTTTAATTAAAATTCTACTCGATCATTTTTTTCCTAATTTTTGGTGAGGATAATTATTTAAATCTGATGCATAAGTATATAATACTGTTTTTTGGTTTTTTTTGGTGGTTTTGATAATTTAATACGAACGCTTCTCTGTAGAAGCACCAAAAAATGTGTTAACGGTTTTACTGGTTAAATGCTGGTATTAATAAAAATTCTAATTTGTGATTGTTTATTAATAGTGGTGTAAAGTTATAATCAAAAGTATTGCAATCATGCAGTATAGTCAACAGTGAAGAAATCGAAAACGAACAAAATATACAACATAACTTTTACCAAACGCACCGTTTTTTTTTTGTAATATTCAAGACAAACGATTTTACTTTAATTTCTAATGGTTGCAATGGATTGGTTAATTTTTGTTATGTGAGGCAAATCGATTGTGATTGTGGCGGGCATAAAAAGTACCACCCTTGTGAAAAATCCAAATAATACAGGGTCTGATCATTTATTTTATTGGCGATTGTGTAGTTTGACAGCCAAAATGGCGGTCAACTCTGACGTCAAACTAGTGTCTGCTCTATTCAACCGGTGCCTCGAAAAAGTCATCCCTCATTTACATGAAACAGCTTACAATAAGAAAATATTTCCTTTTTACAAATTTATTGTGAAAATAAAATCTGTTTTTTTATACATGGATCCAATCATTTAACAAAACTTTTAACAAATTTATGTCGTCATAATACGGCCATTAGTTACTATTTACCCACGAAATGTGTAAGTCGGTTTCGATTGTTAACATCTACAATGCTTTATTTTCATAAAAAACATTAAAAATATCATGCATTTTTTTTTATTATTAATATATAAAAATATAACTTTAGTAGAGGTGTTTTTTGGCACTTCTGTAGTATTTATGAAGCAGCTGCGATTAAAAAATCGAAATTGAAGAGTTCCGTTTTTTTTTCTCCAAGTACCATTCATTCAGAATTCACCGGGAGTTGAAGTAGAATTTAGTTTTTAGAAAATGGAGTTAAACGAGATGAATCTTCGCGACATTGGTAATTTAATGAACTAGACGCAAAAAAATAATAGATTTTTTACAGGCACATCGCCTGATTTCTTGCAGTCGGACATGCCCGTCATGTCAAAGACAGATGCAGATGGCAAGCCACAATGGAAGTGATGGATTTATTTGGAAATGCTCACGGAGGAACCAGCCGCAAAAAACAATAGATTTTTTACAGGCACACCGCCTGATTTCTTAATGTTAGGGTTTAGGGTTAGGGTTTTTTATTTAAATTTTTTTTACTTCATATAATAAAAAAAGAAATTGTTAATTGTTACCCAAAAACAAACCAGTCTTGCATTTTTTTTAAAGTTGTAAATAAGTTACTTCCGGTTTAATTACTTCCCTTTATTTTCCGTAGAAGGACAGAAAATCTGCTGCTTCATAAATACTACAGAAGTGCCGTTTTTTGTTTTAAAAAAATAATACATTTTCACTAAGATTTAAAAATAAATAATGGTCCCATTATATTCCGTGATTGTTGATTAATAAATATTGAAAATTTCATTAAAATTGGGTGATTTCCTGAATTTTGGTGAATTTTTAAGTGAAGGGGGGGGGGGGGTCAAAATGTTTTTACATTTTGGGAATCGGCCATTGATTTGTGGTGGTTTATTCTAATAACCGGAAAATAACCGGAAAAATTACTGGGTAGAATTTAATTTGCGAAAACCCTGAAATAGGGGGTTTATTTAATTTTCATATTTTACAACCCAATAGGGATATAAACTCTTAGGATTTTTCTTAATTTTGAAAAAAAAAAAACCCAAAAAACAATCGTTTTATTTTAAAATTTTAGAATTCACTTAAACTGATATTCGGTAACGGTGTCATGGACGACGTGGGCGAGTTATCTCCCCATTCTCTTAAAGTTGAAACGTTTTCACTCGGAAAAATGTGAAAATTCTAAATAACAACACAAACCTATTTCAGTATTTGTAATGCATGGGTATCCAGAGAATTTCAGTGCATACGGATGCAGTCCCGAGTCAGTCCTAGAAATTGCCGCAGCAGTTTACGATTTGAAAGACACCTTTTCTTTGTTTTTTTGTTTTTTTAGTGGCTAAATATTTTTTTTTAACTCTAAAGCTTTCGCATGCTTAGTGCCCCCCCACTCCCTTCTGACCCCCCATTTTCCGTCATTTCCAACTCCCCCCCCCCATTTCCGACAATTTCAAACTCTCCATCCAAACCCTTCCGATCATTCCCCCCCCCCCCCTTTCTTGTCATTTCCAGCCCCTCCCCCTCTCTTTGGTCATTGCCCGCCTCTCCTCTCTCCGGTCATTGCCCTCCCCCCTCTCCGGTCATTGCCCCCCTCCCCCCCTCTCCGGTCATTGCCCCCCCCCTCTCCGGTCATTGCCCCCCCCTCTCCGGTCATTGCCCCCCCCCCCCTCTCTCCGGTCATTGCCCCCCTCTCTTCGGTAATTGCTCCCCCCTCCCCCTCTCTCCGGTCATTGCTCCCCCCCATCCCCCTCTCTTCGGTCATTGCCCCCCCCCCCTTCCTCCCCTCTCCGGTCATTGCCCCCCCCCCTTCCTCCTCTATCCGGTCATTGCCCCCCCCCCTTCCTCCTCTCTTCGGTCATTGCCCCCCCCCCCTTCCTCCTCTCTTCGGTCACTGCCCCCCCCCTTCCTCCTCTCTTCGGTCATTGCCCCCCCTCCTCCTCTCTTCGGTCATTGCCCCCCCTTCCTCCTCTCTTCGGTCATTGCCCCCCCCCCCTTCCTCCTCTCTTCGGTCATTGCCCCCCCCTTCCTCCTCTCTCCGGTCATTGCCCCCCCTTTCCTCCTCTCTTCGGTCATTGCCCCCCCCATCCCCTCTCTTCGGTCATTGCCCCCCCATCCCCCTCTCTTCGGTCATTGCCCCCCCATCCCCTCTCTCCGGTCATTGCTCCCCCCCCTTCCCCCTCTCTCCGGTCATTCGATACTTACATTATGCTAACACTGACTCCACCTGCTACACTTGTTATACTTACATAAAACTTTCTTGAATTATTGATTGATTGATTAGCATTCCACGTCGGCTGGTGACACCTGGTGGTTGTAGCCAACCAGACAGCTAGTAACTGTACCTCTCTCCAACACTTCAGCACACTCCTTTCGAGCGAATCATGTTCCGTTTTTTAGCATGTCAATGAGTGTGCAAAAATGAATGCTCTCCCTTTTTCTTTTTCCTTTCTCTTCGCTTTTGCTGGCGATGCGGCATCCGACCGGATGTCAGATATCCACGATATTCACGCACCATTTCAGAGATTGCAAAGTAATCGTGGATTACATACGACTTATTTCCGAGAGTTCTTCTTTGGTCTAGCATCGCAAATGAATCATAATATCGTAACTCTTAAATGCTTTATTTTTTATATTGGTTTCACGTCAAAAATACTGATTACCGATTTAGCGGGTGTGCTGATGCAACATCATACTAATACCTACTCACACTTGTCAACAGGCTCGTTGCAGATGTGAAACAAGTTGCAGTTTGACACATTTTCGTTGAATATTATATTAAATAGGCATTTTGTTGGAATGTGTCATATTTGAAGCAAAAAGCATGGGTTAAAAAAAAATGACGCTAGCTCTCGCTTCACATTTATTTTATATATATATATATGTAAGTAAATTTCGTGTACAACAGAATCGTAGGATTAATTTTAGAGGAAGCATTATTATAATCAATGAAACAGACGAGTGAAAAAAAAAAAAAAAGGATAATTGTTAAAATTACCTTAAGGCCTTATCGTCTGACCCTCTGAGAGGAAACGTCAGAATGGTAAATTAAAAACTAAAAGTCGAATGAGATATGAGGGGGAAAAAACTTATTTCAGTTGGAGGAAACGATTTAGAGGAAGAAAGAAGGAAAAAAAAAAAAAAAAGGTAAATCTCTCAAATATATATATATATATATATATATATATATATATATATATATGTAAATCATTCTTATTTAATATGTATTAAATAAGGTATACATTTCATGGAAATTGGGCCTATGGTTTAAATTTCAGTGTGTGTGAGGGGGGGGGGGGCAGGGACCCTCTTAATATTATCAAAATTTGCTGGAATTTTGGGAATAGACATCATTTTTGATCATTTACCTACGGTTTAAATTTCATTTGAATCAAAGGGAAAACAGTTTTCGGGGGGGGGGGGGGGGTTGTGCTGCCCGGGGTATCCCAGCATTGAAGTGTTATATTTCTTATATAGCCTATGACCTTCACTGAGAGGTCTGTAGTCCACATGCCAATTTTCAAACAATTCAGTCCAGCGGTTTGGGTGAACATAAGACACAAAGATCAGGTAGACACACACACACACAGTTACTATTTTATATGTACTAGCAAATATATGCTCCCTCCGGTCGCATATTTTTGCTAGGCTGCCGCGTCAGAAATGACGCTAGTATGTAATTTGGGTAGAGCTTTTTATCACTACAATTAATTTAAATAATATATTGCACATGATAAATAATGACATTAATAAAAGAAAAATTAAGTTTGCATTGTTATCGTCTGCTCGCTTTTCTTTCCACCCAATCATTTTGCGCCAAATCCACGTAAGAATTTTATAAAATAATAAATAATAATAGTTTTTAGTTTTTCAAAGAGAAGAAAGAAAAGTGTACATAAAATAAAATTAACAATAAAAAAATACAGCAAATACGATTCTAAAAAGTTATTTACTTGCCCAGTAAAAGGTGTCCCCCCCCCCCTCAAGTTATCGTCTGCTCGCTTTTCACTAAATCGTTTTGCGCCAAATCCACGTCAGAATATAATAAGTAATATTTTATGTCTTTCAAAGCGGGGGGGGGGGGGGGGGGGGAAGGTGTACGTAAATTAAAATCAACAATTAAAAAAACAAAATACAGCGAACACTATTCTAAAATCAGTTATGTAGTTTTCCAGTACAATGTGTTGTTTTTTTTTTTGGTTCTTTCCAAATATGATCTAAGGTTAAGATCGGATTCTAACTCTGCCTGATGAGATCTCAGTTTATAAAAGCTGTTGATCGATAACATCGACATGCCAGTGTCGCAGATTTTGTACATGTCTGTGTAAATAAAAATAATCATATATATATATATATGCAATACTCAATTGATTTTAACTCCAATACGTTCAGCATGTCATAATCTTCTTAAAAATACAGTTTTTTAGCTATTGCATATCGCCTTTTCTTCGAAAAATCTTAACCGGACTCTAATCAACACCTTAACAAAAAAAAAAATGTTAGATAAGGGTTAAAAAAAAAAAAATTTGCCCCTCAAAAAAAGATAATGTTAAATCTTAACGGTACTAAAATTCTCCTGTTAACTAAATAATTATGTGAAAGTTAAAATAATTATTTGAAAGTTAAAATAATTGTTTGAAAGTTAAAATAATTGTTTGAAAGTTAAAATAATTGTTTGAAAGTTAAAATAATTGTTTGAAAGTTAAAATAATTGTTTGAAAGTTAAAATAATTATGTGAAAGTTAAAATAATTGTTTGAAAGTTAAAATAATTGTTTGAAAGTTAAAATAATTGTTTGAAAGTTAAAAATAATTGTTTGAAAGTTAAAATAATTATGTGAAAGTTAAAATAATTATGTGAAAGTTAAAATAATTATGTGAAAGTTAAAATAATTATGTGAAAGTTAAAATAATTGTTTGAAAGTTAAAATAATTGTTTGAAAGTTAAAATAATTGTTTGAAAGTTAAAATAATTATGTGAAAGTTAAAACCTTTCCAGTTCAGTAGATAGATTTAAAGTTTTGTGTTTGTACACTACGATAAAAAAAAGGGGGAGGGGGAAACTTAATCTCAGACCCTGATTAAAACGATTTAGTTCGGACCGACTGAATATCCTGGGAATGAACTGAACTGATCACCTATAAATTTGGAAAAACTCACTACATGAAAAATTTTTCATCGGCCGAAATGTAACAGTTATAATCTTCAGTTCAATGCGTTGGATTAAAAGTTCATGGCCGCTTGTTTCAGTGTACGTGCCAGGCCGACCGTGTTTTAATTACAGGAAATAAAGATAACAAGAATATCGGAGGTTAGGGTTAGGGTTAACTAAATAAATTTGGTCATTGACATGTCAAAGGTTATTGACATGTCAAAGGTCATTGCTCATGTTTTCCATCTGTGTGGATGATAATTAAACACGTTTAGTAACACGAACGTGCGTGGGAACTATAACATTTCGTTGTTTTCAATAAAAAGAACTAGTTTAAATTAGTTGTGAAAATGAGTTTAAAAACACTACAAAGGAAAAGTGTGAAAGGGAGTGTCTGAATGGGAGGGTAGTGTGAAAAGGAGTGTCTGAATGGGGGGGGGAGGAAGTGTGAAAGGGAGTGTCTGAATGGGGGAGGGAGTGTCTGAATGGGGGGGGAAGTGTGAAAGGGAGTGTCTGAATGGGGGGGTGAAAGGGAGTGTCTGAATGGGGGGGGAGTGTTGAAAGGGAGTGTGTGAATGGGGGGGGGAGTGTGAAAGGGAGTGTCTGAATGGGGGGGGGGGGGTGTGAAAGGAAGTGTCTGAATGGGGGGGTGAGTGTGAAAGGGGAGTGTCTGAATGGGGGGGGGTAAGAACTGAAAGGGAGTGTCTGAATGGGGGAAAGAAGTGTGAAACGAAGTGTCTGAAGGGGGTGGGGGGTGAAAGGGAGTGTTTGAATGTGGGGGGAGTGTCTGAATGGGGGGTGATAAACAGTGTCTGAATGGGGTGGGAAAGTGTGAAAGGGAGTGTCTGAATGGGGTGGGAAAGTGTGAAAGGGAGTGTCTGAACAGGAAAAGTGTGAAAGGGACTGCTTACAAGCCCAACTCCAACTTCAAAAACCTCTGACTCCCAACCTGCAATCCTGAAAGACTTTTTCAGATTCCTCTCCCAGAATAATCTGTCACTCATATCTGACGTCATATCAACCCATTTCCATTCCCACTATCCTATATTCCCAGTCATCATTAACCTTTGTTGACCTCTTGATGACCTCTTGCCCCCTGTCCACAACTATTACTGTCTTTTATATGCACTAGTTAACTCGTCCACA
>OY744546.1:2691868-2754368 GCA_963556195.1 Sepiola atlantica
ATATGCCGTAAAACAAAACAACCAAACCAAGCCTATATTCTAACTTTCAAAAGGATTTTTTTTATATATATATATATATATATACTAATCCAATTTATCTTCCTCCCACAAGGTAAGATGTGACACAAGGTCGGAAAGTGGAAAAGAACCAGCGCTCGAGAATTTGAGCACTCGGGTTTTTTTAAAATTGCCTGGGCAGCCCTGTCAGCATTCCCCGGGTAGGGGCGCCTCAGGCAGTAAGCAATAAACTTACTCCTTCCCAAAGAGGGGAGACAAAGCCTGGGAGGGTGCACCTCCTAGAACTGCACAGGACGGATAACCGATAGACCGGCATAAATCCAGACCCGAAGGCCCGGATATACTAATGGTTCACCACATAACAAGGCAAAAACCCACTCGAGGGTTAGGGTTTCAGTTAGATGATGAAACAGCTGCAATGATGGAACAAAAGCCGAATTAACTTGCCGTATCATCGCAAAAACCTTTCAGGAAATTTATTTGCAAACAAAAAAAAAAAGTAAACAAATTTCACTAATTAAGCGCACAATTTTAAATCCTAGTCCGAAGGCCAGGTAGCTATTTAGTTATCAATGGTTCACCACTTGCCAAGGCCAAAAGCCACTCGAGGATAAGGGTTAGTGAGATTTGCAGTTGGATGATGGAAAAGGACTATGAACGGATTGATACCTATGATTAATTTGTGGATTCTGAGTTATCTCTCTTGGACCATTTTGGAGATAAGTGATCTCCCTTGATTCAGGGTTTGACTATTTCGGTGAGTTCTGATAGAAAATGGAGCTCTCCGATCTCTAACACGGCAGAAATTGTGTTGTTGTGTTGATGATAGACGTGTATTGATGATATAGACGAACGTGGCGAACGATGAGAATTTGTAGAACGAGACCCGGTGTGGGATATTTAATGCTCATAAGGCAAAGACTGGATACGATAACTTGTAAAAGAATACAATATTTCGGTTGATGTAGCACTAGTAAGATCTGACCATAACCGAACATATAGATTATGAGTTATCTCTCTTGGACCATTTTGGAGATAAGAGTAATCTCCCTTGATTCGGGGTTTGACTATTTAGGTTGAGTCTGATAGACAGTGGAACTCTTCAATCTTTAAGACGAAAATAAATTGTTTTGTTGTATCGATGATATAGACGAAAGTGGCGAACTTGGACAATTGATAGCAGAACGAGACCCAGTGTGGGATATTTAATATTGTTTTGTGTTCTACACATTGCCAAATGCTGCATCTCAAGCTGACAAGTGAAGCTTTAAATCGTTATTTCCCCATTAACAGTTTTGAGTGATCTCCCTTGATACGCGGAAGTATAAGAGACTGATTTGGAAGAGAGGAGAGTTCTTCAGTCTTGGAGTACTTCATTGATGAACCAGACACACATGGAGAGCTTTGACATATGGTAGCAGAAGCGTAGACCAGTGTGGGATATTTAATATTGTTTTCTGTCTTACACATTGTCACATATAAAATGATGACGAATCAAGCTTTAAAATCGCCACCAGCCTTGGAAAACGAATGGAAGAATGATCTAACAACATGGCAAATGTATACTGACTTAATAAATCCACGCAGGGGCCAGCAGTATTTTTCAGTTTAAATGGAAGAGCAAGAGATTGCGTGAGGGACCTGCAACCTCAAGAAATAGGTCAGGAAAATGGCGTCCAGAAAGTAACAAACAAATTGGACACATTGTTTTAAAAAGATGTGTACGTGTTTCTTACATGCTATGTGTAATGGAAGAATGATATTTGTCGACATTGAACTTGAAAACGACCATGTTGTAGTCTGTAGGGAACCATTCCTTCAGTAACGTGTTCCACAGGTGGGAAGTTCTTGGAAAGAACCTCTGTTCATGGAAGTTTCGTTTGTAGGTACACAGAGAAAGAAAGAGTTTTTTTTGCAGTGGCTGTAGGAAGATGAGTTCTTGCTGAGCAATTTTTATGGAGGGGGGGTGTATCAGAGCTTGAAGCTCAGTCAAGCACCTACCATAGAAACAGGGCTTTACGCGCTCCACTACTTTTGGAGCTGCTCCCGCTCCTGCTTCAACGCCCAAAATCGGAGCTGGCTCCACTCACGCTCCCCATTTTCAAAAAGGAGCCGCTCCTGCTCCAACTCCTATAAAAAAGGAGCGGCTCTTTTTCAGCGCTCCATAATAAAAATGTACCTTTCATAAACGTTCTATTCTGCCAATAAGTGGTCGAAGGACAGGGGTGGGCGTCAAAGAATCTCATCAATATGGGTTGAGATGCCACTTTAAGTGTAAGACCGTAAGATAATATTTGACAAAATCTCGCTAATATTTTGAGAGCTATAGGAGAACATGTCGAACGAAGTATAGGATTATACGTGAATTTTCGTTTCCTGAAGTATAAAATAGAAATAGAAAAATCCCTGAAGTATTTTAAAACAATTTTAATATTCATTACATTAACAACCTATTTTTTCAGGAAAGGAAAATTTGACCCGATATATTTAGATTTGTTTTAAGTAAATAAAGTTTTACTTTTAAACATTATTAGTGATTATTTTCTTTTTAAAGAAAACATTTCTCTGGGAGAGGAGAGACAGCCAGGGCAACATTAATCGTCGTACTGTTGTTTAATATTTATTTGTTTTATGAACGTAACTATATTGTATAATGTATATTATTATTTATAACAGAGAAACGCGTAAGTACTTTCAAACAAATCGATTTATTCATTTTCTTTTCAATAGTTCAATTTGGGGTGAAAGAAAACCCAATGAAGTTTATTTTTTAAAGATTGAATAAAAAAAAATATTTATCATAAGTTGGCCAAAAAATATCAATAAATTGTCAAACAATTCAGAGATCCATTTAATGTCTTAAAATTTCATACAAAATATCTGGCCTAGACCTTGGGAGTTGAAAAAATATCGGGTCAAATTTTCCTCCACCGAAAAATTAACTGGAGTAAGTTTTCCTAGGTCGGGCAAAACATTTATTAAAATTTAAAATTTGAATAAAAAAGGTGAAAATGTCTATATTTGAAATCTCAAACAAAAACAAACTGTTTACAATTTTAATATTCGATAATAGATTTTTTAAGATAAAGAAAGATATCTATGCTACTTTCGGTTCTAAAGACAACAAATTAGTCAGAAAGTCTAATTATTTGCTTTTTTAAATTAAAATGTAAGATATTTTCTTTAATTTAATGAAGTTTAAACATGAGTTTAATTGTAGAATAGGGATCGCTGTTTTCTTTCGCTCATTTCGCTTGGTATTCGCCCAAATTTTGGATAAAACTAATTGTTAGTCTTAATTATATTTTTGGTCCTGAAATAAAATTCTCATTTACTTTTTAAAGTGTTGAGAATCTAACTTTAATTCCAGGTGTTAATCGCTGGTGGCCATGTTTGTTTTTATTGGTTTTTCCTTGGACTAAAGATATTTTTTACTGTTTTAACATTTCATTACACACAAAAAACAAACTTTGAACATTCTATTTACAAAAGCAAGTTTTAACCGAATTTAACGAATTTAAAAGCAAACATGAAAAGGTTAAAAATACTAGTCGTGAATTTAAGAATAAGAAAATGTCACCGAAAAGACGACGGGTATAAATGTGGCATAAAAGTTCAATTTGATATATGCTAAAAAATAAATTATAATTTTTTGTCAGGACAAAATGTACCATTTCACCCCAAAAATCGATTTTATCGAACATTTGGGTGAATACCGAGCGAAATGGGTGAGAAAATCCAACCGCCCCTATAGTATAATTGAACCTAGAATTCTTTATTTAAAAACACAAATTAAAGAAAAATTGGCTTATTTATTCAATCAGCAATATACATCCTTGTCATAAATTTAAAAAAATTCAAATCTATAAGAAAATAACTTCAAAGACATCTATAGACTCACTGGTTCATTTAAAGACATTTGGTGCCAAATTGTCTGTCTTCTGCCTTAAGAAAACTGTCCCATCAAAAATTTAACACATAGATGTACAAATCTGAGAACTTCAAATGTTTAAAGACATTTGACACCAAATTGTCTCTTGCCTTAAGAACACTGTCCTATCAAAAATGTAACACATAGATGTGAAAAAACCCGTGTGTGTAACTTTCTCGTTCTTTCTCCCTCTCTCTCCCTTCCTCTCCCTCTTCCTCTCTCTTCCCCCCTCTTTCTCTCTCTCTCTCATATACATTTACCAGAGATATAATTTTTAAAAATAATTCAGAGTAAACTCTGAGACTTTCTTTACTTTTCCTTTATATTGCTGAATAAAAAAACTGTTTAAAAAAAAATCAAATAATTTTGGAGCGCGGAGCGATAAAACCACAGCTTTTTAGTCCCAAATGGAGTTGCTCCCGCTCAACTCCTGCTGAATATAAAATGAGCCCTCCTCTCCTCCACTCCAGCAAAAAGGAGCGTGCTCCTGGAGCGCGCTCCTTTTTGGAGAGCTCCGTAAAGCCCTGCATAGAAATATCGATAGGGTAGAGAGAAGGGTTATATATATATATATATATATATATATATATATATATATATATATAAATGTTTCGAGGTACAAAATTTATACATACATTTAAAAAGAATACGCGGAAATCTCTCTAAGGCCCTTTCGACTATCATCTCGTCAGGAGAAAATCGATAGTTTTAATTAATAATAACGTCGAAAGAAATGATTAAATTTAATGATTAAATTGAATTTTAATCGCTTTAACGTTAATTTTGGCACACTCAATTTCCCCATTTTGCTCTTTCTTTCGACGTTATTATTAATTAAAACTATCGATTTTCTCCTGACGAGATGATAGTCGAAAGGGCCTTAGAGAGATTTCCGCGTATTTTTTTTAAATGTATATATATATATATATATATATACAGGGTGAGACAGTAAAAACATTTTTTTGTCGAAGCGTAAGAGGCAGACTTCAAAGCTGTGTAAATCAAGAAGGAAAATGTTTTTTACTGTCCACCTACTTTTGGCTCACCCTGTATATATGTATGTATTTATATTTCAAGTTTTTATATTTAAAATATAAATTTAATAACAAAGCAAACTCACTAGTGTGAGACTAGAGCTATGGTATAAAATATTTAATTTAATTTTAACCACGTCAAATGTTAGGAGGGACAGATTCACACCGTTTCACAAAAACAATAAATAATAATAAAAACAGGTTTTTTGTGAAATGGTGTGAATCTGTTCTTCCTAATATTTGACGTGGTTTAAATTAAATAAATATATATATATAAGAGGTTTATGTAGTTTGCTTGAAGCATTTTTTATTAGTATATATATATATATATATATATATATATATATATAAAGAAATGTGATACTTAGAAGGCAATACAATGCAGAGGTGTGACGGATAGACACAAGTTGGAGCAAATAAGACATATAATGGTGGAACAAATGAATTAGTTTCAACCTTAATACAATGTGTACATACACATATATATTTATTTATTTATTATTATTTTTTTTTTCCTTTCGCAAACACATATATCTGTCTATCGACACAATGTTACAATGTTATGTAATACCTGTATCAAGATGATCTGGTGGAAATTCGGTATGATATAATATTTTTATTTAATTTTAATATTTCGGGAACTCTTCCCTTCTTCAGAACCGTGCTCAACTCAAGTTCAAACGTGCATATGAAGGAAGCCGTAAGATTCAGTCTTGCAGAAAATACTGGTTAAATTTTAATTTCCAAACCAGATTCAAAAATAAAATGAACTTTTTTTTTTTAAATTATTATTTATTATATATATATAATTAATAGAGGTAGTTTGCTTGAAGGATTGTGTGTAATACGTCTATAGAGGAGTAGAAGGCTATCACAATGCAAGAAATGGAAATATGTCGGCGTTGAGAAGTAAGACAAAAACAAGTGATTTTAATCTATATAATACTAAAACTCTATTGGTCTTGTATGTTTGCAATCAGCTTTCAGCTTTCCGGCTTTCAACATCTGGTTGCGCATGCGTAAATAGCATCGTCTTCAATCTGTTATTCCAATTCCGTTATTCTCTATTATGATTAACGAACGCATGAAATTTTTCATTCTGGAAATTTTTAAACAATTTCATTTAATTTCATCAAATAGTTTATTTGTTTTCTTCACGGCTAAAAACATTCAACGGGAGGACCTCGTAAAGTCTGTCGCAGTTTCAAAAAAACTCCTCCCTTTTAAAAAACAAAAACAAACAAACAAAAAACAACACTCATTATTAATATCAGCCATACTAGCGGTCGGTGAACGAAACCACCTCCCACTTTCCCTCTCATAGATTTCACCACTCCTACTCCCTCTGTTTTCGTTACGTACACGAGAACGCCTGCTGTACCCCCTTCCTTTCTCAAATCGCCCTAACCAACCACTTATAATTCAGTAACTGTAATTAAAAAAAAAAACAATTATAATAAACAGAACGACTCATAGAAATCTATCTATATTCTTCTTTCATTTTAATATACTTTCATAGAAATGCTTCTGTTATGTAAAAAAAAACTATTTTCTTTATGCCACAAGTGTCACGCTCATACATGAATTCCATAGCTAATATAACAAACTGACCCAACGGGTCACGGGTGGTCTAGTTATATATATATTTATATATGTCACACACATTACACAGTTGAAGTCTTGCCTAATCATGTAAGATTTGCTATAAAAATATATATAAATCACTTGTTTTTGTCTTCTCAACGCCGACATATTCCCATTTCTTGCATTGTGATAGCCTTCTAATACTTCTCTCTCTCTCTCTATATATATATATAGAGATATGTATATATATATATATTACTATTTCATGTATCCACATAAAATTTTATGAGGAGATATAATTTTTTATGTATCAATTTTCAGTATTTACTTCAACAGTGCTCGATACGTAAGTAGAGATAGGTAGTAAGCTATGAAAATATATTTATGGCAATTAAGCTACACAGAGACCCAACGATTGGCTGAGAGAACAACAAAGAATCTGATTGGTTAACTAGCTAGCCGTGTATATAAAAACACCCGGCAAAAATAACTCCATGCATTTTAGCCTGAAGATTCCCCCCCGGGGATGAAATCAGGAGCCTCTGTGTAGCTTAATTGCCATAAATATATTTTCATAGCTTACTATATATATATATATATATATATATTTATTTTATGTATCCACAGATATAATCTTTTATGTATCAATTTTCAGTATTTACTTCAACAGTGCTCGATACGTGAGTAGAGCTAGGTAGTAAGTTATGAAAATATATTTATGGCAATTAAGCTACACAGAGGTTTCCGCGTTACATCCCCGTAGGGAATCATCAGGATGAAACGTGGAAGCCTCTGTGTAGCTTAATTGCCATAAATATAGTTCATAACTTTATATATATATATGATAAAGACGCAAATAAAATGTTCCTACATAATGGAAAATTACCCCAGCGTTTTTGTTTACTTTGAAAGATAAATTAATAAATTGAATCAAATAGCATTTAGCACCCCCTCTCCCCCCCCCCCACTCAAAATTTAACTTAATCCCGGTTAAACCACAGCTAACCTCCTACTACTTTTCCATTTTCACTATATTCACCTCTCCCACTTCCTAATAATCCTACACCCTTATTGCTACAACTACCACCATCTAATTGTTTCTCACTCCCACTTCCTAATAATCCTACACCCTTATTGCTACCACTACCACCATCTAATTGTTTCTCACTCCCACTTCCTAATAATCCTACACCCTTATTGCTACCACTACCACCATCTAATTGTTTCTCACTCCCACTTCCTAATAATCCTACACCCTTATTGCTACCACTACCACCATCTAATTGTTTCTCACTCCCACTTCCTAATAATCCTACACCCTTATTGCTACCACTACCACCATCTAATTGTTTCTCACTCCCACTTCCTAATAATCCTACACCCTTATTGTTACAACTACCACCATCTAATTGTTTCTCACTCCCACTCCCTAATAATCCTACACCCTTATTGCTACAACTACCACCATCTAATTGTTTCTCACTCCCACTTCCTAATAATCCTACACCCTTATTGCTACAACTACCACCATCTAATTGTTTCTCACTCCCACTTCCTAATAATCCTACACCCTTATTGTTACAAATACCACCATCTAATTGTTTCTCACTCCCACTTCCTAATAATCCTACACCCTTATTGTTACAACTACCACCATCTAATTGTTTCTCACTCCCACTTCCTAATAATCCTACACCCTTATTGTTACAACTACCACCATCTAATTGTTTCTCACTCCCACTTCCTAATAATCCTACACCCTTATTGCTACAACTACCACCATCTAATTGTTTCTCACTCCCACTTCCTAATAATCCTACACCCTTATTGTTACAACTGCCACCATCTAATTGTTTCTCACTCCCACTTCCTAATAATCCTACACCCTTATTGTTACAACTACCACCATCTAATTGTTTCTCACTCCCACTTCCTAATAATCCTACACCCTTATTGTTACAACTACCACCATCTAATTGTTTCTCACTCCCACTTCCTAATAATCCTACACCCTTATTGCTACAACTACCACCATCTAATTGTTTCTCACTCCCACTTCCTAATAATCCTACACCCTTATTGCTACCACTGCCACCATCTAATTGTTTCTCACTCCCACTTCCTAATAATCCTACACCCTTATTGTTACAACTACCATCTAATTGTTACTCACTCCCACTTCCTAATAATCCTACACCCTTATTGCTACCACTGCCACCATCTAATTGTTTCTCACTCCCACTTCCTAATAATCCTACACCCTTATTGCTACCACTACCACCATCTAATTGTTTCTCACTCCCACTTCCTAATAATCCTACACCCTTATTGTTACAACTACCACCATCTAATTGTTACTCACTCCCTCTTCCTAATAATCCTACACCCTTATTGCTACCACTGCCACCATCTAATTGTTTCTCACTCCCACTTCCTAATAATCCTACACCCTTATTGCTACAACTACCACCATCTAATTGTTTCTCACTCCCACTTCCTAATAATCCTATACCCTTATTGCTACCACTGCCACCATCTAATTGCTTCTCGTATTTTGATTTTCTTGCTAATATCAGTTTTGAGCCTACTGGCGAAAAATGTTTGTACGTGTATGATTTTTTTTTCTTCAAACAAATCATCCTGAAGAAGTCTGACAATAAAGACGAAACGTTGATGAATACATAAATATTCTTTTGGTTTTCCTTTTTCATTTTCCAATATTTGTCTTTGCGCCCCCTCCTGTCAATAGATGTTCCTCTAAGACGAACTTGTTATTTTTTCCTTGAATTTTCTGTAAGATGTGCTGCTAAAGGCGCTGATGAAGAGACATTTTGGAGTGGCTTTGTAAAAAAAATTTTTTTTTAATTAAAAAATAAAGTATTTCCAGAATGTTTTGGAAACGACCGTATGCCATACTAGACTTGTTGATCTAATTCTTTGAACAATTGGAATGTTCTAATTCATTAAATCCTTTTATATATATATATATATATATATATATATATATATTCAGAGAGAGAGAAAGCGAAGGAGAGAAAGGAATACAGAAACAACACAGACACACACATATATATATATATATATATATATATATTCAGAGAGAGAGAGAAAGCGAAGGAGAGAGAGGAATACAGAAACAACACAGACACACACACACACACATATATATATATATATATATTATTAAAAATAACCGACAATTTTTGTCTGGTTATTTTAGTGTTGATCCCTTCAATTTTCCGGATTAAAATCTTAATCTCGGAAGGAAATTGGCTGATGAAACTGCCATAGTGTACATGTTGGTCCAGAGTACTTTCTGACCTGTCTGAGTCCATCGTCAGTGGAATAATGACAAACAGGTAAAGACCTGGAGTGAGATTTATAATTAATTATGGCGGGAAAATTTAACTATGTTTATTAGGTATTATAAGCATTTAAGTATATTAGTACGACCTAATAAACATAGTTAAATTTTCCCGCCATAATTAATTATAAATCTCACTCCAGGTCTTTACCTGTTTGTCATTATTCCACTGACGATGGACCCAGACGGGTCAGAAAGTACTCTGGACCAACATGTACACTATGGCAGTTTCATCAGACAATTTCCTTCCGAGATTAAGATTTTAATCCGGAAAATTGAAGGGATCAACACTAAAATAACCAGACAAAAATTGTCGGTTATTTTTAATAATACGTGTCTTAAAGAAAAAATGCTGCCTCGATACACACATATATATATATATATATATATATATATATATATATATGTTTGTATTTTTATGTAATTGTTTTTATTGGTGATTGCAGCGTTTGTTGTTTTTGCTTACTACTACTATTTCGATTGTTTCATTTCCTAAGTGATTAAGATGCAAAAAATTGCATTATTAGTCGCCCTTAACTTTAGAGGACATATTTTTTGTTAATATATATATAATATTAATTTTATACGTACATAAAAGTAATCCATTGAAGGTTCGATCCCTGTCTATGTTAGCCATTCTGATGACAACTGTGAGCCAGAACACGTGTCCATGGATTACTTTTATGTTCGTATAAAATTAATAAAAATTAAAAAAAATATATATATATATATATATTTTATTTATTAATTCATGTAAAAAACAATGAATAAAAATAATTCCTAAACGTCTCTGAAACGATCGTACACTTAACCGTTGTTGATCTTGAATTGTTGGAACTAGTAAATAATGTCATTTATTTCTACTCTTTCCATATATATATATTTATAAAATGAAAAAAGGAAAGCCAAAAACTATGTTATTTATGTATTCATCAACGTTTCGTCTTTATTGAAAGACTTCCTCAGGATGAAGAAAGCAATGTAGAAAAATCATACAGAATATTAATTTTGATTTATCAGAAAGTGTCCAGACTTTGTTGACATGAACAAGCAGAGAGTGAAAATCATGATTTTGGTTGTAGCGTTATCAGCAGTGGCCTGTCTCCTTCAAAGGACGCAAAATGAATGGGATTGATTAGTTTATGGCTATTTTAGCTAGGAAGTTTGTCTGGGTCAAAATATGTGACAGCCAAGCTTGGCTGGCAGTAGATAGGGATGACGGGGGGTGCGGAAGTACGAATCTGCCGTTTATTCTAAACTAGGATGGGAAAAGAGGAGACAGGCCACTGCTGATGATGCTATAACCAAAATCATGATTTTCATTCTCTGCTTGTTCACGTCAACAACCATGACGAAGTCTGGACACTCTCTGACAAATCAAAATTGATATTCAGTATGATTTTTTTACATTGTTATATTCATCCCGAGGAAGTCTTTCAATAAAGACGAAACGTTGATGAATACATAAATCACATAGTTTTTGGCTTTTCTTTTTTCATTTTACATATATATATATATATATATATATTAATGTATTTTTATGTAATTATTTTTATTGGTGATTGTAGCGTTCGTTGTTTTTTTGCTTACTATTATTTCGATTGTCTCACTTTCCTAAGTGATTAAGATGCAGAAAATCGCATTATTAGTCGTCCTTAATTTCATATATATATATATATATATATATATATATATGAGAAGGGAAGGATGAGAGTAATCCGACGTAATGGGAAATGAAAAATAAAAAACCAAGAGATATTTTTTTATATATTCATCAACGTTTCGTCTTTATTGTAAGACTTCCTCGGGATGATAATTTTAAGAAAAATGTCATGCAAGTACATCGAAATATTGGGTTGACATGATGGGTTGATAAGGAAAAGTAGTAGCCGTGGCTACTAAGAGCGCTGGACGAGGGTCCAGGCTGCGAGAAGTCAGTCAGTAGCAAAGAGGGAAATAAATATGGAAAGCTTTGAGTGGGTAAATTAAGGCAGCAGTGAAAAAGGGGAGGGGTGAGAGTGTTAGTAAATTTCCTTTAGTGTGGGAGAGAGGAGAGGGAGGGCTGAGATTTTTGTCATGGTGAGGTGTGGCATGGATTTTGAGGGGCTGGGAAAAGAGGAGAGAAGGGGGGGGGGGGGCTCTGTGTGTTTGGTATGTAGGTGGTATCATAGTTTTAGAGAAGGATTTTAAGAAATGAAGATAACCTGAAAATCCCATTATGTCAACCCAATATTTCGATGTACTTGCATGACATTTTTCTTAAAATTATCATCCTGAGGAAGTCTTTCAATAAAGACGAAACGTTGATGAATATATAAATCACATAGTTTTTTGCTTTCTTTTTTCATTTTACATATATATATATATATATATAGAGAGAGAGAGAGATATTACACCCCCACACAAAAGAATAGTGTATTAAATGACATTAGTTTCGTTGACAGAATATTTTTTGATTGGTGGAGGGGGGGGGGGCATCTAATAATACGTAGATAATGTGCCTGCTTACTTGTTTATATCTGCGGTTTTTTTTTCCAAACATCTTTAGCTAAAAAAAAAAAAAAGAAAGAAATCCTAAATCTTCAATAAACAGGATGTGGACTAACTAATTTTGTGAAATTCTCACTCTCATTTCCTTTCATAACTGAACTACTCAATCTTGTGTCATGCAAAAAGAACGCCTCTGATTGGCTGGATTTTTTTATGACTCATCTGACATCATGGTCGCTCTTGTGGCTTTCTAATTGTTTCAGGTTGCAAAATCGGTTTGTTTATTTGGAATAATTTTTAATTCTTTTTACCTTTTTTTTTTTTTTTTTTTTTTTTTTTTTTTGCACGTCAAAAAAAGAAAACAAAGAAAGAAGCGACGATTGTTAAACCATTGCAGTTAAATCGAAAACGGGTCAGAGAAATACTTGGCTTGCTTGTTTTATGGTTATTTATTTGCTAGCCCGGCGTTGCCCGGGATGCAACTAAGTTATTTTAGTGCTTAATTTTTATTTGTTTGCATATTTTTTTAAACTTATACGGAAAAAGAAAAAAAAATTTTAGTTGTAAGGGAGAAAATTTTTTTTTTTTTTTTTTTTTTTTTTTTTTTTTATGAAAAAAAAAAAAAAAAAAAACGCGGCGGAATGGTTAGAATCGCTGACTGTCAACTCTATGGTCGTAGATTCGATCCTGATTTTAGGCAGGTGCCTGTCGAACAAGCACACCACAAGATTGTCTGAAATTTTTTTTTTAACGTAGTTCACCCCAAACAAGGCAGGCCACCACTGTAGACGTAAGGGGCTACTAAGAAGAAAGAGAAGGTTGGGTGGGGGGGGGGGGGGCGGTGGTCAACCTAGACTGGGATCTGCGCAGCGAGATGTCTGTTTACATTAATTTTACATTTCTGCATGTCAGTACTGTCGGGGAAACAGGGGGCAGGAAGGGAGTTCCAGAGGCCAGCAGCACAAGGAAAGAAGCTATTTGAGTAGAAGGCTCTCCGGCATCTGGGGACCTCCACAGTGAATGGATGGGATCTAGTTGATTGTCGAGTTAGTCTAGTGAATATATATATAGTTATATTTATATATATATAGTTATATTTATATTTTTATATATATTTATATATATATTTATATTAGTTATATATATATATATATTTTTATATTTATATTTTTATATATATTTATATATATATTTATATTAGTTATATATATATATATCCAAATGATACTTATCTTTTTCATGTCTTTTAATCGGTGAGACATGTTTGCGCATTTCTGTTCTCTGTGCCAATTTACGAATTGTAATTGTTCTCGGCAACCTGACCTCTATCTTAGATTTCCTAGAATTCTGTGACTTCAGGAAACTGTTACAAACCGGTTTTTCCAATTTAACCCTCTGGTTAGAAAAATACAGGATTTCCTAAACTTCTACGCTTAACAACTCGCCACATTTCGAATGACAAATTTGATTCACAACCTAATATATTTTGACGCCATTTTTTTTTTTTTTTTTTGTCAAAGGATGCCTTACCGTTAAAGATATTAGTTCAGATGAGTCAAATAATCTATTATACTAAATGTGAGTCAATCAACACGTGTTTCCCTAACGCTTTCTTTCCTAATATTTTAATCACACAAAATACATACTAAAATATACTTTAGTTCTGGGATTGAGTTATGTTTTAAAAAAAAGGAAATTCTGTTTTAATCGGATTAAGAACAGCAAAAGCGTGGATCAGTTTAAGATAAGGTTGGATGAATTGGATGAAAGTGGTAGGAGGGAGAAATTGAGGGGGTACTTTTGGGAGTTGTCAAATGAAAAATTTAACAGAATTTGATCTGGATATTGATACTGTACTAAGAGTTTATTTATTTATTTTATTTTATTTATTTTTTAACAGTTAAACTGAGAAGATAGTTAAAGGGGAGATGCCTAAGGAGGCATAATAATAATAATAATAATAATAATAATAATAACAACACCGGCCTCAACTGACACCACACAAAAAATGAATCAATGAACAGAAATAGCAAGAAACACCATCAGCTCCCACCCACCCCCAAAAAATAAATAAATAAAAATAATCAGACCAAAATAACTACTAAATAATAATTACTAAGAAAAGTTTTAGTAAAGAATCTCTCTGTAATGTCCCGTAATTAGCAACTCTACATATTATTAGGAAGCAGCTTACAATAATTGCTTTATTTTCATCAAATCAAATATAAAATGTACAAAAATATAAAAGAACGAAATTCACAAAAAATCACTTTATTCACCATGAATTAGACACATTTTTTTATATTTTCAAAATCATGAGTCAATTTGTTTATGTTGAATACAGAAAATCTGGTCTGAAATGGTAATTTTATCCCGACATAAAATGTTTTATTTATTTTTTGACAAGCTCTTTTTTAGTTACGTTTTCTTTTGAGAAACAAAATCTTTTGTTTGAATATTTATTAACGGAAGATATTCGTGCTCTGTTCTGTTACTTAAATCTGAAAAAAGACGAGATTCAACTTTGTTTAGGCGATATATACATATATATATACATATATATATATATATACATATATATATATATATATATATATATATATATATAAGATCGAAATCTTATCATCAGAGGAATTACATAGATAAGTTGGCAGTGGAAAAGCCAAAATTCAACATTTGAAAAATATTAAGTAATGGAGAGTGAAAAAGAGTATAGGGTTAGTCCAGTTGGCTTTATGTAATTCCTCTGATTTCGATCTTTGAAAAGCCTTGGCTTAAGGAAAGAATAATAAACATAATTTTATTACCGAATATACCTTGCTTTGAACAATCGAAGTTGAAATAAATCTGGACATTCGTACATGTTTATCACTCTTCGTCCATCTATCTTTACAATTGCTCTATCTCGTATATTGAGCTTAAACCATTTCACTATAGGTTCTATCTACTAAAAGTTTACTTTTAGTTTCATATTTTATTCTATATATATATATATCTGTTTATTTTGTTTGCGATACTTTTGAACGAAAAGCACTCTACCTAAATGCTAGTTGGGAATCATTTTCCTTTCGCCAATGTCCAGATTTATTTCAATGTGATGTTCTCCGATGGAAAGTAACATATATATTTTTAAAATATAATTATCCACGGACATCTGTTTCGTCATTATATGACTCATCAGTGTGGCTGAACCTAGCGAGATTCAAAACCAGGACCCAAGAGTCTCAAGTCTGACACTCTCCCACTGATCCAATCTCCACTCGCACTATAGGTGTCAGTTATTTTCTATTTTATTTGCGATACTTTTGAACGAAAAGCACTCTACCTAAATGCTAGTTGGGAATAATTTTCCCTTCACCAATGTGATGTTCTCCGATGGAAAGTAACATATATATTTTTTAAATATAATTATCCACGGACACATGTTTCGTCATTATACGACTCATCACCTACCATGAAAATCCGTCATTACAAACTTAAAACCATTCAGGTTGTATCCATAAGATAGATTAATCTGATGCAGTATTGTCTTGAAATATATGTACTTGACAGTCAGGTGAGCGAGGCTCAGCCTGAATAACCCAACTGCATGAGTCAGCATTGTTCTTTTGACATAAAAGCTATATTTTTTTTTCTTGTTATACGTGAAACTCACAAACGTAATTCAAAGGCTTCCAATTCGTTAGGAAATTTGCCGATACCTTCAATCCAATTGTTCCGATGGAATATTAACGTCAATCTGAACATGCATATCGTACCGATTATTTGCGTTGGAGTCGGGGACCCGAAAATTGTAGGCAACAAACCCGTATCCACTTAAGTCACATCGTACGCCAATCTCTTTTACAGAAATTCTATGTATCTGATCTTACTCGTTCTTGAACCACGTGCCTACCAGTTGAGCTGACTTCCGAAAAGGCTCGCAACGACTAATAATGGAGGCAAAATGTATTTCTCGATGTCGTCCCTGACTCTCACAAAAAAGCAAATATGATTGGTCAAATCAGAATTCACAATGATTTATGACAACTTTTTGATTTGTTGTTGTTGTTGTGGAACAACAGTCTGCATGAAAAGGGATAACTATCCAGGTGCAAAAAAATGAACTGCCGCTCCCCGATAATGCGCATGTCACATTGATTTGATAGAACAATATTTAACTGGTTCATTCGCGCGTGTTACCTGACTTATTTTGACAAGCTGATGAACTTGAAGATTGTGAGCCACAAATGTAAGTTTGTTTTTGTTTCTTTTTGTCTGCTTTTTTTTGTGTTGGGTTAGTTTTTTTGTGTGTGGAGTTAGGGTTTTTTTTTTTATGGTGTGTGGGGTTAAGAGTTAGGGTTTTTTTGGTGTGTGGGATTAGTTTTTTTTTGTGTGTGGGGTTAGGGTTTTTTGTGCGGGGGGGGGGGGGGGTGAGGTTAGGTTTTTTTTGTGGGGGGGGGTTGGTGTGTGAGGTTAGGGTTTTTTTTGGTGTGTGGGGTTAAGAGTTAGGGTTTTTTGGTGTGTGGGGTTAAGAGTTAGGGTTTTTTGGTGGGTGGGGTTAAGAGTTAGGGTTTTTTGGTGTGTGGGGTTAAGAGTTAGGGTTTTTTGGTGTGTGGGGTTAGGGTTTTTTTTTTGTGCGTGGGGAGGTTAGGGTTTTTTTTGGTGTGGGGTTAGGGATTTTTTTGTGTGTGGGAGGGTTAGGGTTGATAAGTAGCTATTTATCTTAATTATATTATTTTTCTTTGGAATAATTGTATGAAATATAGGTAATAATTGTATGGAATATAGGAAATAATTGTATGGAATATAGGAAATAATTGTATGAAATATAATACGTTATGGCAATTTCATGTTCATACATATGTTATCACCTCCGCCCTTTTTTAAAAGATGGGATTATCTGGTCGGCAAAAGTAGTAATTTTTAAAATTTCATCTGTTGTCGCTGTTGTGTTAAATGCGAACTGCTAAAATATATGATCACAGTGTAGTATCTGTTACGGCAATTTCATGCTCGTACATATGTTATCACCTCTGCCCAGGAGGCGACGGTGGTTAAGTGGATAACGACGTGGACTGACGACCTGGATGTGCCAGGTTCGAATCTAGTTGATTCCATAATACAACTTTCACTTAAGGATGTTGGCAACCATTATGTGGTCCCTCCTGCAAAAATGCTGACAACAGAATCAAACGGGTCAACAAAGTTGTGCCATTCTGATTCATACGAATTTACTTTTTACCTCCGCTTTTTAAAAAAAAAAGGGATTACCTGGTCGCCGAAGATATAGTGCAAAGGAAGTAATTTTTGGTCCCTCGATTTTATAAATCGGGGGACTTATGTTTTGAGGCATGTCCGTCTGTCCATCCGTCCGGATTTTTCTCCGCAACCATCCATTGAATTTCTCTGAAATTTTGCATGAAGTTGTAACTTTTGTCACGTTAGAAAGTGACATTCTCCAAATTTTTGAAAAAAAATCTGGTTATCCCCCCCAGGGGGTCAAAAGGTCCCGAAATGGCAAAAAATGACATTTTTTGCCCCATAACATTTCATCCATCCATTCAATTTCTCTTAAACTTGGCCAAAATGTGGAGACAATTGTTCCTAATAGAAAATAAGTATCGCTGACCTTGGAAAAAATCTGGTTCGCGCCCCCAGGGGGTTAAAAGCCCCCAAAATGGCAAAAAATGACCCTTTTCTCCCATAACGTTTGATCCATCCATTGAATTTTTCTGAAACTTGACCAAAATGTAGAGGCAATTGTTCTAGATATAAAATAAGCATCCTTGACCTTAGAAAAATTCTGGTTCGCACCCCCAGGGGGTCAAAGGGGGGTCAAAATGCCCCAAATTTATTGCATTTTACACTCGCCACATCGAGTCACATACAGAGGGGGGGACCACGCACGCGCGGCTTGTTACCTCCGCTTTTTTTTTTAAAAAAGGGATTATCTGGTCGCCGAAGATATAGTGCAAAGGAAGTAATTTTAAAAATTTCATCTGATGTCACTGTTAAATGCGAACCGTTAAAATATATGATCAAAGTGTAATATCTGTCTTGGTACAATGATATTGTACGGTCTGAATGCACGACAACAATATGCAACAACAGATGAAGGATACAACTGCGGACTTTCCACAGGTCCCGCTAGTAAATTATCGGGACTCCCATCAAAACTGATTAAACAAGGGAGATAATCGTATGAAATATAATTGCTTTTCGTTATTTGTTTTTGCAGATTCCGTTTTGCGAGAAACAAAAGACAAAGAAGTTGATGAAACGTGTCGTGACGAATACACGTTGCCCGACGAAGTGTGGCTTCAGGTCTTCTCGTTTCTGAATCCCTTGGAACTGACCAACTGTGCCGCAGTTTCCAAACATTGGAATCAAATGGCACTGGATTCGTCGCTCTGGATCAGCATCCATCCGGTAGCGTGGTCGAAAGGTATTTATTTGGATAATTTGTCATTTGGATTGTTCGGACTACTGTTGTTTTTTTTGTTTTGTTTTTTGCTTTTTTTTGTTTTTTGCTTTATTTTTTTTTATTTTTTTTATTTTTTGTTTGTTTGTTTTGTTTTTTTTTTTTTGTTTTAAAAAAATTTTTTTATTGAAATTGCTCCAGACGAGATGAAGCCACTTGATGTAAGGAGCTAACAAGAACGAAAGATGATTATCGCAAAGACAGGAGATGTTTTTGGTCTTGAAAAAAAAACAAGGCTATAGGTAAGAGGAAAACAGTCATCAGGAAGAGAGTTCCACAAGCCTGCAGTTCTCGGAAAGAAGCTACTGGAATAGGAAGCTGTATTACAATGATGTATCAAAACAGCGAATTGATGAAGACCACTAGACCAATGAGCTGGAACAAAAGAAGCAGGGAAAAGATCACACAATTCTGAAGCGCATATACCATAATAGTATTTATAGAAAAGACTGAGACTAGCAACATCACGTCTGTGAGAGAGAGGGTGTAGAGAAGAAGAAAGGGTAGGGCCAGTCAAATTACGGATACGTTTCTGCACCTTATCAACAACCCTCAAATTGGGCAAAGATTCACCCACCCAAATATGACAACAGTACTCCATACATGGTCTGATTGTAGATTTGTAGCGATAGAGAATAGCCTCAGATGTGAGAAAGTGCCTTCAGCGATAGAGAGAACCGACGTTACAAAAATCAGAAAGAGCAATGGATCTAATGAAGCTACTGGAATAGGAAGCTGTATTACAATTGTTGCATACGCTTTAATTACTCGTACCTTTTCTTCTTCGTCGTGGAGGAGTGTCGTCTCGATGTCGTCTAGTGGTTGAGTTCTTTCTTCGCTTCTGTACTGCCGTGAACATCGCCGTCCGCTGTGTCTGCAACAAAAACCTTCATAACACGATTCAGGAAGCGAACAATCTTTTAAATTTTGATTAGTTTTATTCAGGCGTCAGTTTTCTGTCGCTCTTGGAGATGTTTTACTAACGTTGAGGGAGAGATCAATTTACTACTTTATCGTAGTTAATTCCTAACTATCTATGGTACATTAAGTCCTTAGCCATTCGAGGAGGGGAAGGAAGGAATCTGATTACGCCTGTATTCTTTTAGGGAGATAAATTCCCCTGTTCATTTGCAAGCTAGATGAAGAAATACGTCTGTTCAGCTTGCTTCCAAAAACCAGACTCCCAAAACTCAGTTTCCCACACAATAACCCGTGACGTCACAGAACCCTTATGCGCAGGTGCATTCGTCACAGCCTGACTCCCTTGAACCCCCGACCTAAAAGGTCTCATCAAAATGATGGCCTGTCAACGTTTGTGAGCTCCAACTGTGAGAACCAATTTTATTCTGCACTCGACTGTACGCGTCCACAAGCACTAAATCACGCAAGCCAAACCAAACGATCCCCCACACAGACGTCTACTCAACATACGTCCGGCCCCACAGGGCCATTATCCTACACAATGAGGTATCAAAACAGTGAATTGATGGAGACCACTAGACCAACGAGTGAAATAAGCGGGGAATAGATCACACAATTCTGAAGAGCATATACCATAATAGTATTTATAGAAAAGACTGAGACTAGCAACATCACGTCTGAGTTCAGACCAATCCAAATGATACAAATTATCTAAAAAATTCAGAAACACTAATTTGTAGTAGTTTTTTTTTTTTTTTTTATTACTAACCTTAACCTGGTGATACCAGATCAGGCTGCCCTGTGGCTCCCTGAGACGAAATTCACCTACATTGACGTTTTTTTTTTTTTTTTTTTGTAAAACTTAATTATGTTCTACAAAACCAAAAACAAAAACAACAGCCCCTCTCCCTTTCTCCCTCCCCTTTTTTATTTTATTTTTAGAACTTGAAACAAATCTTTTACTATAATGACCAGATTCGGCATTAAATAACCCAAAAAGGGTTGATATGCCGTAAAACAAAACTACCATACCAAACTACCAAACTAACCTTAACCCTAACCTTCACTTTGAAATCCATTTGCTTTGTACTTTTTTAATTTTATTTTTTCACGTTTTAAATAATGAAATTTAATTGGAGGTATGAATAGAAATTTGCTAAAAGAAAAAAAATGTATAATTTAGCTCGATAACAATGAAAATAAAGAACTCCTGGGCAATACTGGGTAGTCTTATATATCCTGAATTTTCGTATATATAGGATCACAGGTTCAATAAAATTTATTTAAAAAAAAAATTGAATCTCTTCTAGGAATTTTCCTAGAGGCACCAAAGAATCGGAAAAAAAAAAAAAAATTGAATCTCTTCTAGGAATTTTCCTAGAGGCACCAAAGAATCGGAAAAAAAAAAAAAAATTGAATCTCTTCTAGGAATTTTCCTAGAGGCAGCAAAGAATCGGAAAAAAAAAAAAAATTGAATCTCTTCTAGGAATTTTCCTAGAGGCACCAAAGAATCGGAAAAAAAAAAAAAAATTGAATCTCTTCTAGGAATTTTCCTAGTGGCACCAAAGAATCGGAAAAAAAAAAAAAAATTGAATCTCTTCTAGGAATTTTCCTAGAGGCAGCAAAGAATCGGAAAAAAAAAAAAAATTGAATCTCTTCTAGGAATTTTCCTAGAGCCAGAAAAAAAAAAAAAAAAAAATTAGCTTTGAAATATATTTATTCCTTAGTCATACATTAATCTAAAAAAAAAAAAAATGTGAGTTCATACCTTTACCCCCCCAAGGCTATGAGTGTATATTTCGTTTTTCTCCGTTTCGAATGGATCAAACGACATAAACAGACTCTACAATACATAAAAAAAAACACTAAAAAAAGCAAAAATAAAATTCGAAGGAGAAAAAGGGATTTGTAAATACGACAACAATAATCGAAAAAAAATTATTTACTCTTTTTCCCTTTTTTTTTTTTTTTTTCTAGCATAAAAGTTAAAAAAATAATATTCACTCAAGGTGATGGCTTTCGTTAAATTCGTCTCAATGCCTAGACTTCTATTCACACTGAGAAGTGCTCCATGTTACAACAAAGTCGAACTTCTGGAAAATTTCGACAAAATTTTACGTCGCTTGGCCAGTGAAATTTGTAATGTAAATTTTGACGACACCAGATGGCACTAGGCCACTTTGCTGTTTCGGTTCAGTGGCCTTGGTTTGCGCTCTGCAACCGATACTGCGCTGCTGGCATATGCTTCCTCGACTCACACTTCAGCAGATCTCGTTGACGAGATTTCTCTCATATCTCGAATCCCCGTCTTCATATCTTTTGACAGCCGTTTTGTCAACATGGACGTCGACAAACATTCAGCAACCACCCGATCTCATACATCAGTCGTCCTGGGATGACATTCAATGTCAATCCGTGTTTTCCGAACTCGTCCGTAGCAGTAACCAGCGTAAGAGCGTTGGCTTCACCTTGCAGCGGTGCGTGGCTCGGTGCCATCCCTTCAGTGACACTTGGAACCCTCTTGGACAATGACACTATCCATCTCACAACGGCTGGGACTCCATTTGTGCCACCCACACCAGTGTCACTGTGGTCAGGTCGTTGACGAGTTTGCCCTGCATCCTCTCTTGTCGATTTAGTGCCGGCCGCCTGCCTCGCCATCTGCCCTTAACGACTCGACAGGTTTTGCATGAACCAGTCGGCGTAGACAGGGGCGACGGTCGCAGGTCTGATGGGATGACTGTGTTTGCTTTCCGAGCCGGAAAGCCGCTGATCTGGGACGCCACTTGTTCCGACTCCTTTTCACCAGCAAGGATTGCGGAATCTGCTGTGAAGCCCGGCACGGCAGCTCTGCTCGCCGAAGCAAGGAAGCACGGAAAATACAGCTCGCTCACTGACCATTTCGTCTTCCAACCAATTTCAGTGGAAACGTCAGGTGTGCTTGGCCCCGAGACTGTTAAATTTTTTCAGGACATTGGACGGAGGATTTCAACGTCTAGGTACGTGAAAAAAATAATGTTAGTTTTTACCCCTCTGTCCATCCGTACAGGCATTTGATTTTTTAAGTCAAACGTAGTTATCTCCGTTTAATTTTGAAAAAGTTATTTCTCTCTAATATTGCAACACCGTCTCCATAAGCGCCCAATTCATAACGTAAATAGCAAGAAATTGTCAACTTCAAAATACCAGAGGGTGTAAAGACCTCAAAGAAAATCTCCCCTCATATCCCAGGAGAGTTTAAAATCAGGTGACGATTTTCGAAAAATATTTGTCTCCATCTGTAGACACTTTTAAAAATTATAAAAGTGTCACCCCTCTGTGACTAAGGGAGGCAATCCCCAATAATCGCCTGATTTATTCCTCTGCAACCATGGCCATCCCTACTACAGGCCAGGCAATCGTGCAACTGGGGTCTTTTACTGGGGGCCATGTGAATTTTCTTAAATATTCGATATAGAAATTGCAAACAAAGGTAAAATTCCTCTGTGAGATTAGCTTGATATTTTTATGTGTTTTACATACCAAATAATAAGAACCACAATGAGCTAATTGATAAATTTTACAATTGACAAATTCCTATAACTGAAGAGACAGGTAGTTTTGAATAAACAAAGGCAAATGCATATTTCAATGAAGAATTTTTATTTCAATGTTGGATTTTTTTTAGAGATTTTGTACTTATGTCAAAAGATAATTACTTGTATATTGTGGTTAAAAAGAAAAAAAGGATCCGCACCAGTTGATGATATAGTTTGCAACTTCTATATAGAATATTTAAGAAAATTCACATGGCCCCCAGTAAAAGACCCCAGTTGCACGATTGCCTGGCCTGTAGTAGGGATGGCCATGTCTGCAACGCAAATCCAGCAGACAAGGGGAAGCAACTCTAAATGAACCAAATATTAATATTTCAAAGAAACAAATCCGATCTCACAAAAAAAAAAGAAACTATTACTAATCCAATTATTATCGACTTAATATATAATGACTGAGTTAAGCGACGTTGAGCTTGATCAATACTAAAATGGGTGACCATTTGGGAATGCCAGGTGTTGTATGTAGTGGTTATCTTCCTCACACAGCGGTAAGATGTGATTTGAAAAGCCAGCGCCCTCGAGAAAGGAGAGAGCTCTGGCCGTCAAAAAATGCTTGGGCAACCCTATCGGCATTCCACGGTAGGGGCGCCTCAGGCGATTAGCAATAAACTAACCCCTTTTCAAAGGGTGAGATGGCAAAGCCTGGGAGGGTGGACCTCCTAGAACTGCACAGGACAAACCCACATCGTGTCCATGCCATCATGCGGAATCCCTAAATGTATAGTTTTGTATATGGTGATGTGAAACTTATTGCCACAATCTTTGGTCGAACTTTGTGGATATTTCACGGATTTTCGAGCTGTGCATGCCAACAAATATCTATGGGAACAATTGTGTTATGAAACAAATCCGTTCTAAGCAAAGTGACACTGGATTTTGTGATCTAAAAAAAACGTACTGTTTGGACAGACACAACTAAATTCAAAAGGGCGGGAACAAAATGGATGAAGGAATGAAGATCCATCTTTTCTCCCATAGGTCAACCAAGTGGTATCCTAGAATAGTCGGTTGCCGACTACGTGTTAAGGTTAGTAAATACTCACATTCTCTATTCGGTTCCACTGAAGAAGATATGCATTGGATGGGTACAATAGGCCTGTTTACACATGGCCTGGACGCACCATGGTAGCAGACAGGCCTCAAAGACTTACTGAGGGACATTTTCCAACAACCATTGGTAAAGAAATACCAGATTGCATTTTGTGTCGTGATAGGAGTGTGAGAGGCGATAGAAAACAAACGCAACAGAAGTGTCGCCAATGCATGTGGTGCCATGCTTCGAACGCTTCCACACCCTAAAGGATTACAAATGTTGTCATCTGGACTTGTAAAGACATTTTGACATACTGACAAGCAGTTTTAAAGATGGGGCAAGGTAGGACATCTTTTTACAATTTACTTGATGTCTTGAATTTTGCAATTTTCAGGGCTGTGAACGATGCGCCTAAAATGGCCCCCAAAACAATTTACACAAACACAATTTATTTTCTACAAAACTGGTTTTATTTGCAATATAAGACACAACAGCACAATATAATAATATGTGCAATAGAAAATAATTTTCCATGAGCCGATGGTCAACATCATTATAAATTCAAGATGGCCGCCATCACAATATGCAAATTAGTCAAATTTTACACTTTATTTTGATAGTCCTACTTAAAGAGGTAACAAATGCGCCAACAACGCAGCAATTCAAGGTAAATTTGCACAGGTGTTGGGCGACTGTATCCTCTTTGAATTGAATTGAATTAGAAAAAATCAGCAAGGGGAATAATTCATATTCTGTGTAAATTTCTAAAATTTTCCCTGCATGGCAACTGAAGCGTGCTTGTTTTATTTCTTGCCAAATTAATTGAATTGAATTGGAAAAAATCAGCTAGGGTAATAATTCATATTCTGTGTAAATTTTTACCACCATTTTCCTACATGGCAACTGAAGTGTGCTTGTTTTATTTCTTGCCAAATTAATTGAATATGCTACAGATGTCATCTACATTGTTTGGACATACACTGAAAAAAAATAGGTGTAAAAAAAATCATTTTTCTGCAAAAAAAAAAAAAAATTACCGTAGAGGTCCTCAGGTACCAGAAAGCTTTCTACTCTAATAGCTTCTTTTCTTGAACCGCTTGTCTTTGAAATTCCCTCCCTGCTCTCTGTTTTCCTAACTATACCAATATGCAGAAATTTAAATGTAATGTGAACGAACATTTCACTGCACGACTCCCCACCTAGGATCCCCTCTATAAATCTGGCCCCTAATTCACAGTAGCCCCTTACGTCTCAGTGGCAAAATGACCCCATTGTTTGGGGTAAATAAAAGTTTTAAAAAATAATTAAAAAGAAAATTACTTTACTGGTGACCCTACGTGTGGATCTTGTTTTAATTGCATCTTCATCAATTTTTTTCTTTCTTTGCAGGTTTGTGGGATTTGAATTCTGTTGACTTGATGCTGTGCGAAGAAGAGGATGCAGTCATGGCATCAAACGTCTGCCTCGGAAAATACATTGAGATCGATGAAGATGCAGACATTGATGAGTCATCGGAGGGAATCGGCAATTATTGCATGGCTTCTCGTCAGGTGAGATTTTCCAGCTATGATCAAATGTTTGGTTTTTTTTTTTTTTTTTTTCGCCCAAATGGTTTGGAACTTCAGAGTCTGGAGAATGATACCCCACCCCTAGAAATGACCCCCTCGTCCCACCCCTAGAAATAACCCCCTCGTCCCACCCTTAGAAATGACCCCCTCGTCCCACCCTTAGAAATGACCCCCTCGTCCCACCCCTAGAAATGACCCCCTCGTCCCACCCCTAGAAATGACCCCCTCGTCCCACCCCTAGAAATGACCCCCTCGTCCCACCCCTAAAAATGACCCCCTCGTCCCACCCCTAGAAATGAGTGTCAGTTGGAGAGAAATCAATATTCCTTCAATCAGGAAGAGAAATGAAATGTTTAATTTATGAAGTTGGATGATCGCCGGCAGAGTTCAGAGTTTGAGAAACAATATTTTATAGATAACTAGCAGGGCTACCCGGTGTTGTTCGGGGGTCATAAAAATATAAAATAGAAGAAAAATCGCGTGTGTAACTTCTTTATATTCAAATTTCTATTTCTCTCCCTCTCTCTATAGCCGTCTCTTTATCTTTCTACCTTTCTCTTCCCTGGTCGCCCCATTTCACCACTACTTTCTCCCTTTGCGTTTTGCGAAAGCTGTTTCTTGCCCAGGGCAAAAGTATAACATATTTCTATAAAAAGTACCACCTCTGTCTGCGCCTTCTATATAGGTACATATCTTCGCCTCGGTACACATACTATATATGTATCTATCTGCGCCCCGGTGCGCATACTATATACGTATCTATCGCCGCCCCGGTGCGCATACTATGTACGTATCTATCGCCGCCCCGGTGCGCATACTATGTACGTACCTATCGCCGTCTCGGTGCGCATACAATATACATACCTATCGTTTCCCTGGTGCGCATACTATATACATATTGCCGCCCCGGTGCGCATACTATATAAGTACCTATCGCCGCCCCGGTGCGCATACTACATAAGTACCTATCGCCGCCCCGGTGCGCATACTACATAAGTACCTATCGCCGCCCCAGTGCGCATACTACATAAGTACCTATCGCCGCCCCGGTGCGCATGCTACATAAGTACCTATCGCCGCCCCGGTGCGCATGCTACATAAGTACCTATCGCCGCCCCGGTGCGCATGCTACATAAGTACCTATCGCCGCCCCGGTGCGCATGCTAAATACGTACCTATCGCCACCCCTATGCACATACTATATACGTACCTATCGCCGCCCCGGTGTGCATACTATATACGTACCTATCGCCGCCCCTGTGCGAATACTATATACATACCTATCGCCGCCCCTGTGCGCATACTATATACTTATCTCTGCAAGGGTGCGCATATTATATATGTACCTATCTCCACCTTAGTGCGCATACCTAAGAACTCATTGTGTTTGTTCATGTTTTGTCACTATCATAAAAAATAACCCATATTAATGTGCCCCTGTCATATCCAAGAACCAAAATCGTGTTCATTCATGTAGCGTCACTATCATAAAAAAGAACTCATTAATGAGCCCTGTCATATCCAAGAACTCATATGGTGCCTTTGTGCCCCTGTTCATGAAGAAGTAAACATATTCCATATGGGCGCAATACTAAAAATGTCTTCTATAGGGGCGGTATGCTGCACAAGCTCTCAGTCACATATTTTTGCTAGTTGGAAGCAGAACAGATACTACACTAACTCTACACCTTTAAAAAAAAAAAAATTTTTGAACTCTCAAAAAACAATCTTTTTACTCTTCCCATCCCAAAAAATATATTTTTAGTTTAAAAAAAAAAAAAAATTGCCCACCTCCCAAATTTTTTACTCAATTCCATTTTTATTTTGCATATATATATATATATATATATATATATACAGGGTGGGCCAAAATAAGGGTCCTATCTTTAAATTTGAATAACTTGAATTTGAATAACTTCCACAAAATAAAAGTTAAACTCACCAAACTTTATGTGTGCGTAGACTGACCCTTCCGAGATTTTTTGAAATAAACAAAACAAATTTTAGCCGAAAAACACTTCTTAAAACTTTTTTACACTGTTTTGAGTTTTTTAAGCAAAAATAATGTTTTCTAAATGAGGGTACGTTCCTTAGGGCTAATACGGCTCATGCTTGCTTCGGAAGGGGTCCTTTACTTATTCTAAAAAAAAAAATTTAAAAAAATCAATAAATAAAAAAGTTATGAATTTTTAAAAATAGGACCCTTATTTTTGCCCACCCTGTATATATATATATGTGCACACAAAAAAAATGGAATTGAGTAAAAAATATTTTCATAGCTTACTAACAAAAAAAAACATGCATAAATTAGGTCTGAACTTCGATGTGAATGTTCTTAATATAAGTTTTTTTACAGATGGCAAAAAATCTTGTTTGGCAGTGATAAGAACATGATAGACGCGTATACATTGAAGATATTAACAACAAAAGAAAAAAAAATATATTTCTGTTCAAAGGCGCAATTTCACCTGGAGGTCGACGGACCCATGTAGGCATGGGAACGTCATCAAAGACCATTTAAAATGACCGGTGTTCAAAATTGAAAATGTCTAGTTTTTCATAAGTTTCATTTGTCATGTTTTTTTATAAAAAAAATAAAAAAATGAATTTTTTTTTTTAGTAAGGCCAATCACTTAAAGGGAGGTAATTCCATCTTAATTTCAAGTGGAGATAACTCTTACCTAACGCTAAATAGAATTTTCGGTATTTTTTAACTATCTTAACCGGTGCAGTTTACCCCTTAAAAATGTCAAGATTCTACTTTTTTTGTGCAAATACATTTAAACAGCCTAAAAAAATATCCGCAAAGAAGGAATTAAAATTTTTTTAAAGATTTTAGAGTGGGAGATCACTTTCCTTTATAAATTTAACGTAAAATGAGCACCCATTTCCTGGTCATTTAGCGTAAACGAGACAACCGACTTGAGTTTTTAATTTTGTGGAGGGGGTGGGGGCTTTTTTTAATAAAAACATGTAAAAATTTAGCCAATTTCGTTTCTTTTTTTTGGGGGGGTAGGGTTATGGTTTAGGGTTAAGGTTTATTAAATAAGTAACCACCAAATAATAAATTGGCTAAATTTCTACGTATTTTTATTAAGTAAAAAAAAAATCCCCCACAAAAAACTAAATTGCCTAAATCTCTACATTTTTATAAAATAAATATATTACCATCTACCCCTAATCCTAGCCATCAAATACCGCTCATTATTATTTGAATCAATAATACAACATAGTCTTTTGAAATACTATATAGTAGATTGAAAATTTTATTGATTTGTGACTTTCATACTTTCGTTTTCAATCAGCAGCAAATGATGCCGTTTCTCATATACGGATGGCCAGAAATGATAAAAAAAACTTTCTCCACAATTAATACCAATTTCAGACTCGTCCAACGAATGTATTACTTTGATTTCGTAATAAAAAAATAAAAAAACAGAATACCGATTCTATTTTTAAAATAATTTTTTCGTTTTTTGTTTTGAACACTTTTTTTTGTTTTGGTTTAAAATTCTTAATACAGACATATTGTTTGTTTTTTTAATGTTTTCACAAATTGTTTTTTGTTTTAAATTTTAAAATTTCACAAATTATTTTTTTTTTTTAAATTTTAAAATTTCACAAATTATTTTTTTGTTTTAAATTTTAAAATTTCACATTGTTTTTTTGTTTTAAATTTTAAAATTTCACATTGTTTTTTTGTTTAAAATTTTAAAATTTCACATTGTTTTTTTTGTTTAAAATTTTAAAATTTCATTGTTTTTTGTTTTTTCGTTTTAAATTTTAAAGTTTATTTTAAGTTTTAAACCTCATAAAATTTTTGTATCAAATACAAAATATTGCCGAAAAAATTAGCAGCCAGAGAAATTGCTACAGGTGACTCTGGAAATTTCCCTTGCTCGTCCCACGCATGGCCCTAAATTTAGACTTGTACAGACTCCAGCAACCTTCCACACCATTTGTATGAATTGTAGGGTCATCTGGATTTGTGGAGAAAGTTTTTTTTTTTTATCACTTCTGGCCATTCGTATATGAGAAACGGCGTCATTTGCTGCTGAGTAGAAACGAAAGTATGAAAATCACGAATCGCCAAAATTTTGAGCATGTCATCGTCAGCTAAAATCACGCTTAAAATATTGACGCTTTATTTGCCCTTTTTATGTTTCAGCGTGAAATTGAAACTCGCATGTTAAAGATGATGACGGACCACTTTTTGCTACGCATCGGACACGGCGTCCAGAAAGTCTACTTAATGAATTCTCGGGTTCTTACAGATGAATTGGTAAGTTTTGCTTTTAACTAGTAAAATTTCATTTGTTATTGTTGTGCCATGTTATTGGCAATATAATGACGTTCTTCACTACAATGTATTTTTTTAGAAAATTACTTAATTCTGCAATAATAAAAATACGCAGGAATGTGCGTAGTCAATATCAAAAAACTGAAATCAAGTTGAATCAACCGCTTTTATCCCCCCCTCGTGTATGTGGCGGCCAGTGCATAAAAACAACTTGGAAAATCGGAAAAGCTTGTGATAAGTAGTAAGAGCGCATCTAAACGCATGAATGCGTAAATTTGTGATTTTATGTGAATATTAGTGATGAGAGTTCTTGGGTTAGTAGATGTAAAACAATGGACATAGCAGGTTCAGTTCGCAGGGGAAGGTCAAGGAAAACATGGGAGAAAGTGATAAGAATAGACTTAAGAGAGGGATAAATAAAGACCTGTCCAGAGATAGGTTAGTTTAAAAATCAATTTCTAAAATCTGTTCAATATATGCCAGAATGTAAAACATACGTTGTGACGAAGAGGATGGGGTTGGTAATATGTACAATCGCTAAAGAATTCTGTTCCATTGACACTGACAAATGTTTTGGCTAGGATAAAAGTGTAGCATCTGTGCTTGGTCAGAAAATCGAGTCAAGAGTTTCTAAAGTAAACGTGTAACTGTAGAGAGACATGATAGGAGACTGATACGAGTAATGTGTGATGTGAGTCTTAAAGACAGGCTTAGATCTGGTGACCTCACAGGAAGACTAAATCTGGACAGTATAGGAAGATTTATGCAGAAGAGGAGACGCGGGGAAGTAATGATAAGTGATCTGAAGGATTAAGACCAGGCCATAGGTTAGTTAGTTTGGAAATCAATTTTTTAAAGCTGTCCAACATGTGTGTGACAATAAAGAGGAACGCTCACCATCAGGAAAAAGAATGAGGTGCTTCGCATGTCGTGTATGCAGATTAAAAAGGCGCTTCTCTTCATAGATGCAGGTGTTTATGGTGGTCTCTGATTTGCATATGTGGAGATCATCTGATATAAATGAAGAGGGCAGCTGGGAAGGGGGGGGTGGAGAAGCGATTTGGATTGGAGAGAGAAAGTGGATTGCATGGAATTTGGTTGGAAATTGAATTACAGTCAAAACTTTTTGAGAGAAAGGCAGAGAGAAAGTGGTTGCACGAAACTCGGTTGGAAATTGAACTACAGTCAAAACTTTTTGAGAGAAAGGCAGAGAGAAAGTGGGTTGCACGGAACTCGGTTGGAAATTGAATTACAGTCAAAACTTTTAGTTTACAATATGCCAGCATGTAAAACGGACGTTAAACTAAATATGATATCTATTACTGAAGACCAGCAAGCCCCATTTTTACACCTATTCTTGACAACACTGTCCTAGTTTGACAGAATTCTCATAGCTCACTTTCTTTAAAAAAAAAAAATGTAAAAAAGTGTCTTCGAGTGATTCAATTAAATATTGTCATCAATCTAGAGAGACTATCCACATAAGTTTAAGTATTTAAACATCCTCAAAGCTAAAAAGAAAAGCTCTTTGTCTGCATAAAGATGGCTGTCACGTACTTATATAGATAGTAATTGTCCGTATTTCTGAGATGAGGTGTTTTCATGATGGATTTCAGTGTTCGGACGTAACAATAAAGCGATTGGGTTCGAGAGTCCAGACAGACGTTCTCTGAGTTCGATACAGGACACCTGATGAAGGCCGGAGTGCAGAACGGCCGAAACGTTGTGAGCATGGCAGCCAAGATGAGGAAGTCAGTCTGAACACTAAAAGGCATAACTTATATAGATAGTTTTGAAAACCCTTCAGCTGGCAGTAAGAACAAACAGTGCTTAGAATTTTTAAATGTTGCATTTAAGAAAATAATTTAAAAGGGAGGTAATTCTTACATGTTCGAAAAATCTTACATCGGTGATAATTAAATTAGTAGCATATCTATATATTAATACGCTAAGGTGTACGTATGTGTGGCACGCTCCTAAAGAAATTCAATAGATAAACAACAAATAAATTGGAGGGAGAGACTTGGAATCGAAACCGTAATATCTAGCTGGAAAGCGCCGACTTTACCACTGAGCTAAAGAAATAGAGTTGCTAAATATATCAAAATTAACTTAATTAAACCATTAACTGCCCCCGCTCGCTATTGTTGCTTCAGCATGGAAGGCGGAGGAGACGCTTACCAAATGGGCCGGTTTCAGGCTTACAATATTTATTTATTATATTTTTTAAAATTTCTTCTTCTTATTATTATTATTTATATATTAATACGATAGAGTGTGTGTTATTTATTTTGTGTGTCCCGATCTGACACTCCTATTTAAGATTTGCCCCTGACAACGGGGGTGGGGGGAGGTCGGGAGAGGGAGGATGGTGACTGCTGAAGAGACAGCTTTTGCCCTGGCAACCGAGTAATATAAATAAATAAATATACTTCCATCCCGTCACGCAAAATTTTGGTGAGTAAAATATGTGCATATTTCTAGCCACCGGATATTATTATTAACAGTAAATTATACAGATTGATGTAGAAAACACTGTGGAATTTCCACAGGGCTCCACTAGTGTGATTTACTGTGGTTGTTCGCACTCGGTTACTTGCCCTTGGATATTTTACATCGTTGATAATGAACATATCTTTGACACCCAAACATTTTGGCAATAAACTGAAGATAAGAACTTTCGGTGCTTGTGCAGATGAGCGGCCATACGAAAAAATCATCACTTGACCACACACAGCAGCAAACTTGACCAACGCATTTAGGCAGTCGGAACGGCGACTAGATAACGAACCAAACAATGGCTTGTTATCGTGTTGTAAACTTTGTTCTGAAACGAGAGAAAAAAAAAATCAAGAAAAGTGAATTTGTATTTTACGGATTGCTATTCTCATCTTAGATGTTCAAATCACAACGTTTCGGCCGATGTAACCTCCGACCTTTTTCGTCAAAATCTGGAATCTGTACAGAATTTTGAACGGAACCGCTTATTTAATCCACGACAGACCAAAATGTAGTTCACTAGAAAGATTCCAGAGTTCGATGAGATGAACCTTAAAAAGTTTGGAGGTTACATCGGCCGAAACGTTGTGAGAATAACATCCAAGATGAGAACAGTAGTCCAAATAATCCAAATTATCAACCCTCATCTCAAAAACTTCGAAACAGAGAAGAAAGTAAAATCCCTAACAATTTTGGATTGTAAACAGAAATAAAATGTTTTTTGTGTTGAGAACTTTTCACGTTAAAATAATAATAATGGTGTTCCGGTAGAAGTTCTTAATTCTTAAAATATTTATTTTTTTGGTGCTTATGCTGCTGAGCGGCCATATTAAAAATCATTTTTTTATAAAAACAATATCATATACTTATTCAGTGTTATATTCTTACTCACTGTACAAAAAAGTAGAAAAAATTATCCACTAGAACTTTAATTACAAGTATTTTTCCGTTTTTCGTATCATAACAGCGATTCGTTCAGTAAGCATCCATCTTTTTTCTTAAAAATAATTCAAGGGCAGATAATTCGCAAGGGAGATAATCACGCAATTTTAAAAAAGCTAAAAAAAACAGCTACATATATAACAATTAAATTTATTCCAATAAAACAAAATGAAAGTAAATAAGCGAAATTAAATTATTTTATTGCAATAAAACAAAATGTTCATATTCTCACTGGGTTAAAAATAGTTTACTATCTCCCTTGCGAATTATCTGCCCTTGAATTATTTCTCTCCCTTCCTCTCTTTCTGTCTCTCTTTCTCTTTCGCTCTCTCTTTCTCTTTCGCTCTCTCTTTCTCTTTCGCTCTCTCTTTCTCTTTTTTGCTCGCTCTCTCTTTCTCTTTTTTGCTCTCTTTTTCTTTCTTTCTCGCTCTCTTTCTCTTTCTTTCTCGCTCTCTCTCCCCCATTTCTATCTCCACCTCCTCCCACTCTCACCTAACACCCCTCCTATTTCCCCCTCTCTAATCAAGCAGTATTTTCCAATCTCCAACCGATGATAGAACAGGTACAGATACTACACTTTGATCCTAGCCTGTATGGAAAAAAAGTGCTCCAAATATGGTTAGCCCCTCTCTCTCCCCCTCCTCGACTAATTTTATTCCTGGTTACCCCCAAAAGAAAGAATATTACATTAAAAAGAAAAAGATGTGTTCATATTCTGTCTGAGACAATGCTAAAACCGAATATATCAGCTTTGTGTGTGTCTTGTGTAGTTTCTGACTTTTCGCTAGAGACACACACACACACAGATAACTGCCTTTTTTATAATAGATAATTAGTTTCATTTTACTTTTTAGTAGCTGTACTCAATCGGTGTTGCCTGGGAGTGTATTTACTTGTAATTTGTTTTTTTGTTTGTTTTAACGAATACTATATTTTTTGTTACAATCAAAGGAAAGTAACTCATGGATGAATACAGAGTTATACAATGTGTTGAAGATGAAATCAGTATGAAAATTATTCTGTCGTGGACAAAGTATTTTCTAGAAGGAATTAAATCAAATTATAAACATTGGATCCACAAGCAAAAACTGACAAATCAGAATCAAATATTGATTTTATAGGACGAACGCTATCGCTATAGGAAGATGACCAAGAAATAATAAAGAGACTGACTTTATAGGACGAAAGCTATCGATGACAAAAGAAGCAATAAAGAGACTGACTTTACTTTATATATTAGATTCTGAGAATAAATTTTCAAAGAAGTTAAACTTTTAACCAAAAGATTTGCACACGCCATAACACGCTAATTTTTATGCTGAAAGTCTCATCGGCAATTTTCTAGTGGCAGCAAGACGACACTTTTATTCGGAAAGCCCGTCACTCCTTTATTGCTTTGTCAAATTGATGTGATTATTTCAAAACTGTTTTCTTTTTCTTTCCAGCTGCACAAGTTGTTGACATCATGTCCAAATATTGAACATTTGGACATTTCACAGACAAAAATATCGGATAAAGCCTTCAAAAGGTGAGCAAACACTTTCTATTTTTTTTCCATTTGTTTTTTTCATTTGTTTTTTTCATTCATTTTTCTTTATTTGACATTTTTTTTTACCTTTTTTTTTCTAATTTTTTCTCTCTCATTTTCTTCTCTCATTTTTCCCTCTTTTCTTCTTTGTTCGTTTTTCTTTTGTTTTTCTCTTTTCTTTCTTTTTTTTCTTCTCCCTTTTTTCTTGTTTTTTCTTTTTTTTTTTTTTTTCCATCCCCCTGTTTCTTCTTCCCCTTTTTTTCCTTTTTTTTTCTTTTCTTATTCTCTCGTTTTTTCCTCCTCCTCCTCTCGTTTTTTCCTCCTCCTCCCGTTTTTTTCTCCTCCTCCTCTCGTTTTTTCCTCCCCCTCTTCCCTTCGTTTTTTCCTCCTCCTCCTCCCTTCGTTTTTTCCTCCTCCTCCTCCCTTCGTTTTTTCCTCCTCCTCCTCCCTTCGTTTTTTCCTCCCCCCTTCGTTTTTTCCTCCTCCCTTCGTTTTTTCCTCCTCCCTTCGTTTTTTCCTCCTCCCTTCGTTTTTTCCTCCTCCTCTCGTTTTTTCCTCCTCCCCTCGTTTTTTCCTGCTCCTCCTCCTCCTCCCTTCGTTTTTTCCTCCTCCTCTCGTTTTTTCCTCCTCGTTTTTTCCTCCTCTCGTTTTTTCCTCCTCTCGTTTTTTCCTCTTCGTTTTTTCCTCCTCTCGTTTTTTCCTCCTCCTCCCGTTTTTCTCTTCTTCTCCTCCTCCTCCTTCCGTTTTTCTCTTCTCCCCTTTTTTTTTTTTGCTTCATTTTTTTCTCCCATTTTCTTTTCCCGTTTGTCTTGCTTTTTGGTTATTTAGTTAAACGATCGGTTATTTATATAATATATCAAATCTAAAGTCTTTTTTTTTCTGAATTTAAAATGAATCCATTATATAAAGGCCAGTTGTTTGTGTCTGTATGTCCAGCTAAAAGTAACAAAAACTGCAAAACAAAGACCCACAAAGTTGGTATATTCTTGATCAGAATTGCTCTGGTGACATAATATTTAAAATTTAGAAAAAAATATTCATTCTTTGACCCTAAACTGGCACAGATTTCGTCAGGAAAGAAAGGTTTTTCAGCCGTTTTATGTACTAAAGGAGAGTAACTGATTTTTTTATCAAGGAGTTACTTCCCTTATGCCGATTTATTTCTTGAGGAATCTATATTAAACAGCTTTGTATGTGTGTGTTCAGAGGGAGGAATAGGCTGGTCTAGGGAGAAAGAGGGGCGGAGGGAAGATGAATAGAGAAATAAGTTTTAATAGAAATATGTTACACTTTTGCCCTGGGCAACGCCGGGTAGCCATGCTGGTTTAAAATATAAGAAATATTTGTTTTATGATACCCTACCCGGAATTGCCCGATACAGTAAATTTTTTTTTTTTTAAATTTGTTGTCACATTTTTAAACTCAAGGGTGACAACTCCTGTTGTATTCTTCAATTTAAAATGAGTCGTCACCCTTGCTGATTTTTATTTTTAGGTGATTATTTAAAAATGTTTGATATCAGCAGTCCACTAGGCCAGACTAAGTAATATTAAAATAAATTGTAGCTAAGTACATTATTATATTGCCAATAACACGGTACAACAATAACAAATGAAAATTGGCTCGTCAGGAAAAGTTTACTTTCTCAGCTTAAATGTTATTTGTTTGTTATGCCTCCTTGGGCATCTCCCCTTTAACTATCTTCTCAATTCAATTGTTAAAAAAAAAAAAAATTAACTCTTAGTACAGTATCGATATCCAGATCAAATTCTGTTAAATATTTCATTTGATAACTCCCAAAAGTGCCCCCTCAGTTGCTCCCTCCTACCACTTTCTCTGAATTCATCCAACCTCATCTTAAACTGATGCACGCTATGGCTGTTCTTAATCCGATCTGGCAACTTATTCAAAAAAAATTTGGATCTGAAAATCCGACAAGATAATTTTATATGTTAGATTCTATGAAAACGTTTAGAACTAAGAAAAAAAAAAAAAAAAAGGATTCGTAGATAAATTTAGCGAGAACAACCTTGGAGACGGCGCCGGATGATGAGGATATCTGTAGATTGGTTGGTGAGTGGGGAAGGTCAGATCCTAAAACTTCCCTATTTCAAGTTTGTTCATCTACAAAAAATTGGCAAAACTTGATTTTGTCGTGCTCCATATATGTTTTTATTTTTTTTGTTTTTAATGGAGGGCAGTTCCAGTTTTTCTAACGGCTTGTTCTAAATTTATCTTTTGTGCAAAGTTTTTATCTCGACAGAATTTACTTTTTTGATTTCCACTTAACCTAAACCAAATCTTTAGATAAGCGCTGTAGAGGTGGGGTACCCATCTTATTTATTGGTGGGGTACCCAACTTATTTATTGGTGGGGTACCCAACTTATTTTTTGGTGGGGGTGCCCAACTTATTTTTTGGTGGGGTACGCACAGCCAAGTTTATTTTACCGATTCTGGATATGTGAATGCTTCGCAGGAACCATTTGTTCTTCATGTAGAAATCCAACTTCTTTTTTCTGCTTTGTTTCAACTATTGTCTTTTAGTCGAATCTATATAATAATACGCTATGCCATTTCATGTCTGTACGTACGTTATCACCTTTCGCACACCTTAAAAATGAGATCGCCCGATCAGCAAAGATGGTGAGTGGTGATTAATCTGTTGTCACTGAAACATGTTTTGCAAATGTGTAGCCAAATAGTGTCTGTATAAATAAAAATCTTTATACCTATTAGTGTTGGGATGATGAATCGGAATCGGAAAAATCGGAACTTTTTGGAGTATCAGAATCGGAAAAATTTGAGTCTAATTTTCGATTCCAAAAACGATTCTTTAAAAAAAAATGTTTTGTTTAAAACTTAATTTTCTATTGCTGGTACTAATGATAAAATGGTAAAAATGGCACCGGACAAAAAAATGGCACAAGTGGATAGATAAGAAAAATGGCACAAGTGGATAGATAAGAAAAATGGCACAAGTGGATAGATAAGAAAAATGGCACAAGTGGATAGATAAGAAAAATGGCACAAGTGGATAGATAAGAAAAATGGCACAAGTGGATAGATAAGAAAAATGGCACAAGTGGATAGATAAGAAAAATGGCACAAGTGGATAGATAAGAAAAATGGCACAAGTGGATAGATAAGAAAAATGGCACAAGTGGAAAATATGGATGGAAATCTCACAATGAGTTTATCAAAATCTTTGATACGCTACATAAAGCATTAAGAGTTTTTTTTAAATGAAAAAGAAAATTATATCTACATTTGAAAGGAGATAAGGACTCTCCGCTACCCCCTCCCGCACAAAAAATGAAATTCTACCTGAAAAAGGTAGAATTTCATGAGGCTTTTTTAGAATTGAAATCGGGAATTTAGAACATATTGGAATCGTCCCACTACTAATACCTATTAATTCAAATCCTTATACCTATTAAACATGCCTTAGTTTATAGAAATAGTCATATTTTTCTGATGTCTCGAAAACAATAAGTTTTTTTGTTTTTTTTTAGCATATTTCACCCCAAACAAGGCAGGCCACCACTGTAGACATAAGAGAATTAGAGAGTAGGTTTTGGGTGTCATCCTAAGTTGGGAGGTGTGTAGCGAGATGTCTGTTTACATTAGTTTTAAACCTCTGGGAAACAGGGAGCAGGGAGGGAGTTCCAGAGGCCGGCAGCACGAGGAAAGAAGCTATTGGAGTAAAAGGCTCTCCGGCATCTGGGGACCGTCACAGTGAATGGATGGAATTTAGCTGATTATCGAGTTGGTCTAGCGTATTTACGTCGAGGGGACCCCAGTGCAGCCAGTTCATCGGAGCATAATCCATTAAAGTATTTGTAAAACAAGCACAAGGAAGTAACATTTTGGCGATGGGACAGGGGCTGGAGCTTGGTGGATAGTGAGGGACATATTAAGTTGTCGACTCTTTTTTTGGACCTTGTCTAAGAGGGAGAGACTAGTGGATGATGCCCCAGCCCATATGTGGCAACAATACTCCATACATGGGCGGATGGTGGCTTTGTAGAGATACATGATAATGTCAGGTGTGAGGAGTTTACTAGCACGGTAGAGGGAGCCCACCTTCTTTGCTGCAGCCTTGGCAATGTCTTCAGTATATTTGTTCTAATTCATGTTACTTGTGAAGGTTAGGCCGAGGAGTTTGAATGTTGAACTCTCAGGTAGGGTGTTATTTGCTATGGCAATAAAAGTAAAAACAAAAATGATTTTTTTTTAAAATTTTATTTTGTCTTCCTTTTATTTTTCTACTGTTTCATCTTTTAAGTTTTATTTTTTTTTATTTTCCAGCCTTGGTAAAAATGGCATCGGGCAGAAACTACGTCATCTCAGTTTTGCCGGCTGTGTCAACATAACTGACAAGACCTTACAGAAACTATCCGAGACTATTGGCGAGCCCAATTTAAACAAATCTCATCGTGCTTGCCAGCTCGACTCCCCGCTCGACCTCGAATCTTGCTCTTGTACACGCAACACCGTAAATCGTAAAGTTCGCCGCAAATACGCGCTTATGTCGCCCGTGAAATGCGAAGGCACGCTTGTACCAAGTTGTTGTATCGAATGCCCTTTCTTGTCGGGCGCGCAGTGCACCGTGAATACAAACGGGTGCGGAAAACTTAAATCTAAAGACAATTTGAGAAAATTCTCAAGGACTACTTACCTCTCCACGAAAGTGGAGGTGGCGGATTCGTTTAGCAGTCGTGACAATGTGTCTGACTGCTATTCTTTGTACTCAGATCGGACTTTAATGAGTGCCACACCAGATTGTCCACCCTCGGACAAAGAAGTAAAAAACCACAGAGAACCCCGATGGAATTCCAGCCTTCGGAATAATAATGGTCTGGAGTATTTAAACCTGTCCGGTTGTTACCGTATCACAGATGAAAGTCTCAGGTTAGTCCGAGAATTTCTACGTTTATTTATTTTTTCCTTTCCATATCTTAATATCTTAATATCTTGAGACAACGTTATTAAAAAAATTTTATTTTCACAGCAATACCTTCTTTTCTACCGCAGTGGATAGAAACTTTTATTTCTTCCTCCGTATGCCTAGCGTCAGGCAGAATTTCCACGAGTCTGTGGATTGCTTCGCTGCAGATTAAAACATGGTCGTTTTCAAATCCAATATGTCAACAGGTGATTCCTGTCATGAACCATCCCCACAAGTATGCAAACTTGGTTCGTTCCCAACCCTGACCTCCAACCCTTACACTAAGCTCTGACCCTGACCTCCAACCCTGACCTCTGAACCTGACCTCCAACTCTGACCCTGACCTCCAACCCTGACCCTGACCTCCAACCCTGACCCTGACCTCCAACCCTGACCCTGACCTCCAACCCTGACCCTGACCTCCAACCCTGACCCTGACCTCCAACCTCCGACCCTGACCTCCAACCCCCGACCCTGACCTCCAACCCCTGACCCTGACCTCCAACCCTTACCTCCAACCCTGACCCTGACCTCCAACCCTGATCCTGACCTCCAACCCTGACCCTGACCTCCAACCCTGACCTCCAACCCTGACCTCCAACCCTGACCTCCAACCCTGACCTCCAACCCTGACCTCCAACCCTGACCTCCAACCCTGACCTCCAACCCTGACCTCCAACCCTGACCTCCAACCCTGACCTCCAACCCTGACCTCCAACCCTGACCTCCAACCCTGACCTCCAACCCTGACCTCCAACCCTGACCTCTTACCCTGACCTCTTACCCTGACCTCCAACCCTGACCTCCAACCCTGACCTCCAACCCTGACCTCCAACCCTGACCTCCAACCCTGACCTCCAACCCTGACCTCCAACCCTGACCTCCTACCCTGACCTCCTACCCTGACCTCCTACCCTGACCTCCTACCCTGACCTCCTACCCTGACCTCCTACCCTGACCTCTTACCCTGACCTCCAACCCTGACCTCTTACCCTTACCCTGACCTCCAACCCTGACCTCCAACCCTAACCCTAACCCAGCATTCCCACTCCTCTCTTCATTTCTCAACTGACAATCATTTCATCTCAATAATCCTTGTCCCCATGTGGATTTTGTCCCTAAACTAAATCAAACTAAATATAGCACACATCACGGCCCATTATGCCTCAATCGTCGCATAAGGTTCTTCATCTATCAACTGACAGAGCTTCTTCGCAAGGGCTTCCTGTCTGTGGAACATATTACCACAGGACTGCTTCCCCACAGATGACAACATATTGCTACACAAGGCCTGATAGTTCTTGTTTTGTTCTGTTTTTTTATGTATTTCTTAAAGAATTTTCTGTGTCATGAATAAATCTTTCTTCCGAAAAAAATGTCTCCAAGAAAACAATTTCATGATGGCTTCGGTAAGTTGAAAGCTTTGGACATAACACATCACTCAATAAGTTCCGAGCTGAGCTAATAAAACAACTTATGATGCATGTATATTTCATTTTTCTTTAACTATTAATTTCAAATCCTTGGCCTGAGATAAAAATAGAAAAAGAGAAAGAGAGGCAAAGAGGAAACGTGAGACGAGGAAAGGGCATGAAACAGAGAACCTATGTGAGGTTTGTCAAAACGAATGCTGGATCAACTTGCTACTTCCCCCGTCATTATTTTTTATGATTCCAAAATGGCTCTTCGTCGGCGCCTTTTATAACATCACATACAGAAGTCTCTTGAGAAAAAATATCAGATTTGTAGAGTGTTCAATGCAATTTTTGTACAATTTATTCATGTAAACAAAATATAGTAATTCTGAAATTTCGTTTTTCACTCCAGCCCGCGATTTTCTTCCAAAAGTCTCATTTGGCCGTCACTCTGAAAAGGTTGCCCACTCCTGCTCTAAAGAAAGGAACATTTGAATGGAAATGTTAGATGTCCGTCCAGGAAATAAAACAATATTGCGAAACAGAATATTTTTATATTAAAATCAAAACAATCATTGAACTAAAAAGACAATAACAAAAAATAGTTAATTAATAAAATGTCCTTTTTCAAAACCAATATGCAAATTAGTTAACATTGTGGCTGATATCACATATACATATGCAGTTTATCAAAAAAAGATGGTGTGTCTATTGTGTAGAGTTGCATAAACTTGAAATAGGGCGTTAGTGCAAAGAATTGGGCCCAGCTTTCGCATTTATTCATTTCGATAAAGGACGATCATTAAATCAAAAAAACATTAACATAATAGCTAATTAATAAAACGTAATTTTTCAAACAAATATGCAAATTAGTTAACCTTGCAACTTCTTTGCGTGTCTTTGAAACATGAGGTCATACGTCAGTTTCCCACTTTTTTCTTTTTTTTTTTTTTTACACAGTTCTTTCCATTTTTGTTGTACTCTGCAAGATCTTTCAAGATGCACCGGTTGGACAGTCAAGGGCAGAGCAGGCAGTATTGCATCGTATAGTCTTCTGGATATCGCATATACATAAACAGTATATGAACAAAATGGTGCATCTGTTGTGTAAAGTTGAACTAACTTGAAATAAGGCGTTTTGACTTTATCGTGCGAGAAATGGGCCCAACTTTCACATTTATTCATTTAGATAATTGGTTGTCATTATTCATGAAATCTATTCAAAGAGTCGTTAGCTGAGCGGAAGAATAAATGAAAAACATGAAAAATTGTTGATTCAATTGGAACTAGAATTATAGGTGGTACGACCAACTTCTAAATATGTTATCACTTTTTCTGAAGACGTTTGTTGATACGAACGAACCCGGTCAAATCTCTTGTTTTTGTTTTTCTCCTGCATTTTAACACGTTTTCCGTTTGTTTTTTTTTTTTCACACATATTATTATTATGTAATAAAAACCATCGCACGAAAGGGAAAAACAAAACTTTTTTTATAACAACAACGAAAGGGTTTATTCAATCACCTATACCACCTCCACCACTACCATCACCACGATCCTTCTCCTCCGCCTCTTCCTTATCATCATCACCACGATCCTTCTCCTCCGCCTCTTCCTTCTTATCATCATCGTCATCATCACCATCATCGTCATCATCATCTGGTTCGTGTTATTTAGGATGCTGCACTTGTCCTTAACTCCAGGATGGGCAACACCAGGCAACATCGTACGCCTGTTCTCTATGAAGCCGATCCGAAGGGGGGGTTGACATCGGTCAGGTCACATGCAGTCTTATCTCTTCTTATGTACTCGAGCCAGGTCTTCCTCAGTTTACCATACTCTCTCATCCCTTGGAAATCCAGGCGTGTTATGAAGTTGATCCAAGAGGTGGCACACGCTGTACATGGGCCAAACCACCGTAAGGCATCCATAATCTCACCAATATAAAGTTTCTGCTGAAGTATAAGGGTGCCGGTTATTATTTGTAAGTAACAAAAACAAAGATGTCCCGTCTTTTCTTGTTGCTTTCAGGGATGTCTCTGCTGACCGACTGTGATTCCCAAAGAGGCTGAAGTAGTCTTTTTTGGGAATGATGAAATCAATGCGTGCTGCAAGCTGATTGATCAGCGTGTAACCAAATCGCCTAACAGGGACATTTCTCCGAGAGAGAAAATAAGTCATTATTAATGACTGCTACAGAAGTAGGTGGTCAAAGAGTTGAGGATATTAGATTAGATACGGGTGTGAACGAAGGCATTTCTTTGATTTTTGGCCATCTATACATCTACTTCATCATCTTCATCATCATCATCTTCATCATCTTCATCATCATCTTCATCTTCTTCTTCATCATCATCATCTTCATCATCATCATCTTCATCTTCTTAATCATCTTCTTCATCATCTTCATCATCATCATTTTCTTCTTCTTCATCATCTTCGTCATCTTCTTCTTCTTCAGCTTCTTCATCATCGTCATCTTCATCATCTTCTTCATCATCATCTTCATCTTCTTCATCATCTTCGTCATCTTCTTCTTCATCTTCATCATCTTCTTCATCTTCATCATCATCTTCATCTTCTTCATCATCTTCGTCATCTTCTTCTTCTTCATCTTCTTCTTCATCTTCATCATCGTCATCTTCATCTTCTTCATCATCTTCTTCTTCATCATCATCTTCTTCTTCATCATCATCATCTTCATCTTCATCTTCTTCTTCATCATCTTAATTCATTTCCATAAAGTTAAGTCCATTTGCCGTTTTGCAGCTGTCTGGCAGTAACATAGTTTTTTTGGTTTTTTTTAACAACAACGTTGTACTAACAGTAACATGTTTTTTTTTTAGTTGACCTCATATTACGAATGCTACTTTTAACTTTTCTTTCAAGGCAAAAAATGTTAACATAACTACATTTGAAATTATTTTCCTAAAAAACCTTCTGGCCAGTTCTCCACTCGGCCAGCTCGACTAATCGACAAGTTAAAGAGGTCACGTTTGCGGATAGCTAATTGGAAACTGTAGCTGAGTTCTGCCATCTGGGTGACTCCCTTTCAGCCGATCGTGGTTGTGAAATTCCTGCCATTACCCAATGCAAATCTGCCTCGAAGGGCTTTACAGAACTGCCTATCGTAACAAATAAGCATCTGGCCGTCATAACTAGAGGACAGGTGTACACAAGCTGTGTGAGGAGTGTCATGTGCCCCCTTGTTTGGGGTGAATAAAAGTTTTTAAAAATATCTAGAAAAAGTTTCGTAATTTGTCAGCGAAACTCGTGAATTTCCGTTAAATTCCTCGATAGCCTATTCTACCTTTTATTTTCTATAAAATTTTCATCCTTTAAAAAAAGTTACTGAAAAAAAAGTGTGGCTCAGAGGGTCATAATAGGGTTAAGTTCAAGATTGAAATGGGATTTTCATCGCTAAGCGTGCAGAGTGACTGGACGTATCTAAGAAAATTCATCGGATCTTCTTCTCCTGTGTTCTCCTCCTCCTCTTCCGAAAATTTCATGTTGGATGGAGATGGATTTGAATCTGAAGCAAAACAAATTTCAGTTGTTTAATTGGAAGAAAAATATTTGGAGGCTGGCGATGGGGGGGGGGGGGGTATCGCAACGAAGCGATTGGTTCCATTTAAAAACAATATATATATGAATAAATGAATGAATAAATAAAAAGATGAAATAAATCCAAGACTTTCAGAGCCACAAGTTGTCCATGTCCGTCAGTCTAGGCAAATTATTTTCAAAGAAATAAATAAAAAAAGAAAAAATTGAAAACTAAAATAGATGATGACTAAGAGGAATGTGTCTGAAAATCTTTCATTTCCAGCCCCCCCCCCCCCAAAAAAAATGAAGAATTTTCAATCCAGTTCAAAGACTTTTTTTTTTCTCTCGAAAAATCTCTTTTCGAATTGTAGCTTAGATAATGTGGTGCCGAGTGGTGCGATATCTTTGGAATAAAAATGAAGAAAAAGGGTTTTTCGCTTGTGAAATCATTAACTCATATTTTTTTTGGTATTCCTGTTTTTTTTTTGATTCAGGGTTGGCAGATACTAGAAATGAGGAAACTTTCTTTTTTGAAGCGTGCGGAGGGGGGGGCAAGGGGGGGCGCACGTGAGAAACCCTTTCAACCTCACAGGTTTCATATGATTTAGTCTAATATTAAAAAAATGCATTTAAAGTACATCTCATTTGGCATCGTGCAGCCGATATTTATTATTCATTGAAAGTCCTTCTACAACCCTAACCCTAACCCAGCCAAGTGTGAGTGTGTGGGTTTGTGTGAGTTTGTGTGTGTAAGTGAGTTTGTGTGTGTGCGAGTTTGTGTGTGTGTTGACGTTTTCCTTTTGAAGCTTACTCTTTTTACCTTCGTTTCTTCCTTCCGCTTTCCTCCTTATATATGTGTCTACTCCACTTTATCTCCTCCTTCCTCTTTTTTTCTACTCTTCCTTCTACTCCTCATTCGTTTACTCCGTTCCGCATCTCTTACTTTCACTTTCTTCACCCCCTTATGTTGTCTACTCTTCCTTCCCCTCCCTCTTTTTTTAGTCTACTCTTCCTTCCCCTCCCTCCTTTTTTAGTCTACTCTTCCTTCCCCTCCCTCCTTTTTTAGTCTACTCTTCCTTCCCCTCCCTCCTTTTTTTAGTCTACTCTTCCTTCCCCTCCCTCCTTTTTTAGTCTACTCTTCCTTCCCCTCCCTCCTTTTTTTAGTCTACTCTTCCTTCCCCTCCCTCCTTTTTTAGTCTACTCTTCCTTCCCCTCCCTCCTTTTTTAGTCTACTCTTCCTTCCCCTCCCTCCTTTTTTAGTCTACTCTTCCTTCCCCTCCCTCCTTTTTTAGTCTACTCTTCCTTCCCCTCCCTCCTATTTTGTCTACTCTTCCTTCCCCTCCCTCCTTTTTTAGTCTACTCTTCCTTCCCCTCCCTCCTTTTTTAGTCTACTCTTCCTTCCCCTCCCTCTTTTTTTAGTCTACTCTTCCTTCCCCTCCCTCTTTTTTTAGTCTACTCTTCCTTCCCCTCCCTCTTTTTTTAGTCTACTCTTCCTTCCCCTCCCTCCTTTTTTAGTCTACTCTTCCTTCCCCTCCCTCTTTTTTTAGTCTACTCTTCCTTCCCCTCCCTCCTTTTTTTAGTCTACTCTTCCTTCCCCTCCCTCCTTTTTTAGTCTACTCTTCCTTCCCCTCCCTCCTTTTTTAGTCTACTCTTCCTTCCCCTCCCTCCTTTTTTAGTCTACTCTTCCTTCCCCTCCCTCCTTTTTTAGTCTACTCTTCCTTCCCCTCCCTCCTATTTTGTCTACTCTTCCTTCCCCTCCCTCCTTTTTTAGTCTACTCTTCCTTCCCCTCCCTCCTTTTTTAGTCTACTCTTCCTTCCCCTCCCTCCTATTTTGTCTACTCTTCCTTCCCCTCCCTCTTTTTTTAGTCTACTCTTCCTTCCCCTCCCTCTTTTTTTAGTCTACTCTTCCTTCCCCTCCCTCCTTTTTTAGTCTACTTTTCCTTCCCCTCCCTCTTTTTTTAGTCTACTCTTCCTTCCCCTCCCTCTTTTTTTAGTCTACTCTTCCTTCCCCTCCCTCCTTTTTTAGTCTACTCTTCCTTCCCCTCCCTCTTTTTTTAGTCTAATCTTCTTTCCCCTTCTTCCTTTTTTAATCTACTCTTCCTTCCCCTCCCTCCTTTTTTAGTCTACTCTTCCTTCCCCTCCCTCCTATTTTGTCTACTCTTCCTTCCCTCCCTCTTTTTTGTCTACTCTTCCTTCCCCTCCCTTTTTTTTTGTCTACTCTTCCTTCCCCTCCCTCCTTTTTTAGTCTACTCTTCCTTCCCCTCCCTCCTTTTTTAGTCTACTCTTCCTTCCCCTCCCTCCTTTTGTAATCTACTCTTCCTTCCCCTCCCTCTTTTTTTAGTCTACTCTTCCTTCCCCTCCCTCTTTTTTATCTACTCTTCCTTTCCCTCCCTCTTTTTTATCTACTCTTCCTTTCCCTCCCTCTTTTTTGTCTACTCTTCCTTCCCTCCCTCTTTTTAGTCTACTCTTCCTTCCCCTTCCTCCTTTTTTAGTCTACTCTTCCTTCCCCTCCCTCCTTTTTTTGTCATATCCTGACCAATAATTGATGTATTCTCAAAATTCAAAATGCATTTATTAGAGAATCTTTCGCCGAATACAGCTCACTCTAAGAAGCTGCTTAGAGCCTCCGCAACGGACCATTAACCTGGAGCATGCTACCTTCATAATTTTCTTTTTGCGAGACGTGTTAACGCTAGTTTTATTTATTTCGTTGTGTTGCAGACATTTCTGCTGGTGACTTTCTCAACTTTGCCCCACACATAATAGTCCATCGGATTGCCATCAGGCCAATTGGAGGAGGGTGGTCAGATGTTGGAACTGGTCAAGTCGTGGAAGTTCTTAGACAACCACTTCTCTCTGTCTCCTCCTCTCTGTCTCCTCCTCTCTGTCTCCTCCTCTCTGTCTCCTCCTCTCTCTTTCCTCCTCTCTCTTTCCTCCTCTCTCTTTCCTTCTCTCTCTTTCCTTCTCTCTCTTTCCTTCTCTCTCTTTCCTTCTCTCTCTTTCCTTCTCTCTCTTTCCTTCTCTCTCTTTCCTTCTCTCTCTTTCCTTCTCTCTCTTTCCTTCTCTCTCTTTCCTTCTCTCTCTTTCCTTCTCTCTCTTTCCTTCTCTCTCTCTTTTCTCTCCCCCCTCTCTCTCCTATTCTATCCTCCCTCTCTCCCTTTTCTTCTCTCTCTTTCAATTATATATACATTGATAAGTTCTTTGGTTATAATGCCGAAACCCATTTCATTGTAAATAAGTTGGGGCACCGACATTGGTAGTCCAAATGTTACCGGCGCATCAAAGTAGAGGCTGCCACCAACGCAACCAGATCCTTCAGATTGCTGATGAGCGGCGCTGTAATCCAGACACCATTTCTTCACATTTTTTTAGTTTTTGAAATTTTCACTTCATAATTTGAAAATCTTGGTACTTAATCAATCGTAATCTGAATTAAAAAAAAAAAGTTTTTTTAAAAAATTAAGCAAAGAAATATTTCGAGTGATGCGAAGAATGTGTCGTCTACGTCAGTCGCCTTTCTCCGCTCGTGAGTCTTTTATTCCTCTCTCCCCACGGACGAACCATTATTTGATAGAAACCTTGATTTGGCGCCAAGAAATTCCGGTGCGTTTAATCAAATTTGTTTATCTTGACAATAATAGTTTCTAAAAATGAATAACAACAATTTACATCCACCCACATTTACATCTTTTTTTTTTTTTTTTTTTTCCCCAGCTTATAAATTAGCAGCAGGGCTACCTGGCGTTGCCCGGTTCTCAAATTCATGTCGGTTTTTTAGTCTGTGACAGGAAAAATGTTAACTTTTAGTAAGAAGTAGACGATCCGTAACCCATTGGATCTGTATTATTAAATATATAATTTCTTAACTTGAGCCTGCTCTCGGCCAGCCAAGTCAACAGGACATCCAATGAAACTTCCTGATATTTGCATATTGGTTTTGAAAAAGGACGTTAAATAATCTTCTTTACTATGACATTCGTTGATAATCAGGTATTTACAAGGATTACAAAGTTAGACTACATTGTGATGTCATAATAAACCTGCTTTCTCTCTTCCCTCCCTCTTTTCCCCCTCACTTTCTCCTCATTTTCTCTTACCTCTACCCCCTCACTCTCCCCTCTCCCTCCTCTCCATCTAGGGACCTCTACAGTGAAGGGGTGGGAATTTGCTGCTAGTCAGGTAGGTTGGGGTTATCTTCGTTGAGAGGGGGTGGGGGTTACAAGGGCAGTAAGTTCATCGGAGCACATTCCGTGGAAGTACCTGTAAAACAAATACAGGAATGCAACCCAGGCGATGTGACAGGGGTGGGAGCTTAGTAGACAGTGCGTGATCTATTGGTATAGAAATTCCTTTTTGCACCCCATCAAAGAGGGAGGGGTTGGTGCACCAGCCTAGATGTGGCAACAGCACTCCATACACAGGCGAATGGTGATTTGGTCGTAAACTATGAAACTAAACCGATATATATATATTTTTTTTTTTATTACGTTCTTAAGTTTAAGGCAAGTAAAGCGCTCTTTCGCCTTCGTAGACAATCACCGAGAGATGGTTTCTCGATAAAAGCACTGGTCCCCATCACCTCACTGGGTTGGCGTCAGGAATAGCACCTGACCCACAAAAATCTTGCCGCAACTAAGAAAATGACTTCCAAAGAAAATCTGTCCCATTTCAGGTTATGTAGTTAAAATAATGACCCGACCAGAGATAGTCTAGTTTGGAAATTTCTATAAAAAAAAAACGTCCAACACATGCCAGCATGTAAAACGGACACTAAATAGAATATGATGATGATATTATTAGGGGTGGGATGTAATGGGTGAAAATTTCAGATTCATGCGAGTAGTATTTTTTTGTGTTCATTTATATATAAATAACACTAAACAATCAAACATTTTGAAAATTTTGCAAAATTCAGAAGGTGCAGGCCAAAAATAGCCGTTAGGGCTCCACGGGACTCAAAATCCATCATTTTTCGTTGAAAAAGTGGTTTCATGCGACATTGCAGGTCCTAAAACATCCTCAAAAGCTATGAATGGATATAGATGGTTTAATCTGATATAGTACTTTAATTTAGGACCATTTTCAGGCTGTGAAAGGGTTTTCATGAATGTAAAATAGCCAAAAACTATTTGCCTGCACCTTCTAAATTTTGCAAAATTTTCAAAATGTTTGATTGTTTAGTGTTATTTATGTATAAATGAACACAAAAAAATAGTACTCGCATGAATCTTTTTCCGTTGTCTACATCCGCCACCTTCTCATGAGTCTTTTATTTCCCTCCGAACCATTCCACATTGAAAGATTTGGTTTTGACCCAAGAAATTCCGATGGATCTAATCAGCTTGTTCATTTTGACAACTGGAAAAGAATTTAAAAAAAAAAAAGCCATAATTCCGATTCACCCACGCCTCCATATTGTTTTTAAGCTTACAACGTACCAGCAAGACGACCTGGCATTGACCGGGATCTGAAATTCATAATGGTTCTTACAGTTTGGTGAGAGACTATGGAGGGATGAGGGTGGGGGGGTTTAATGTTAGAAATTTTAACTTTTTAGTAAGAATTTCAAATAGTTTCTACGTTTTCGTAGCGACGGTCTTTAATTAAGCTGGGATTTACCTCTGAACTATGTGAAATGCAGTCATCTTTTTATCGGCTTTCCGCCTACTTGCCCCCCCCCCCCCAAACATCGGTTTTTCTTGACCGCTCAGTATTGGTGTAAAGGTGAAGGACCTTGGTGCGATTGTGAACGACTCCTTCATAACAACGTATTATTGTATCGAGATGGCGAACAAAGCGGTTTTTGACCAATGCAATCATGGAAACAAGTTCTTTTCTCTCTCGAAAACGGTCGCTTGACATGCGAAACATCTAATACACTTTGACGCTGGTAAGTTTTCGTTCTTGTCTCTGTTGTTACAGAAACGCACACAAGACCCCTTAAACTGAACGATTTATCTAGTTCACGGGGGGGGGGGGGTAGATTGTTCTCATTCTGTCAGCCGTAACCGGGAAGAAGTGCAGATTATGTTACTCGTAATTATTATCGCCTTCAACCTCTAGAAGACTGTCACTTAAAAATGATTGTTAATCAACGCCTTTAGCTGTTGCGCCACATAGTAAGGATTGAACCATCAACCTCTAGAACAGGGGTTCTCAACCTTTTTTTACCCATGGGCCCCTTTTCCCTTATTTTTCTTTTGTTGGAACCTCTCATAGTTATTCGACAAAAGAAAAGCTTATTCTATTTTTCACTAATAAAAAAGTAAAGGGATTATATCAATAATCAAAGAAATAGTAAATGGTTATGATTTATTTTGAAGGAAAACTAATGTAAATAAATTATTTTACAATTAAATTCTATTGAGTATTTATGCACACTGCTAAACAATTCATAAGAAGCTATTTTAAAATAGCCAATTTTCATTTGTTATTGTTGCACCATGTTATTGGTACTGAAATAACATACTTCGCTACAGTTTATTTATCATGATGACGGTCATTCTCTTCCAATATTCTGGTGCTTTCCATTTGTCCATGGTCTCCAGCTGGTTTTGTGTACTATTGGTGGGTTTAAGAACCCACAAATAGTTCACAAAACCAGCTATCCATTGCACTTTGCTGCTTTTAACCACTTCAAATGGTTCTGAAATTAAAAAATATTTTTTAAATATCAAATTATCCCAGGCTTTATATATATATATATATATATATATATATATATTTATTTATTTTGGTACAGAAAAATTAGTACAACATTCGTACCGTCGGTTTCAAGCACAGAAGGACTTAGCCATCCGGCTCTCTTCAGTTTCTGTTGTCATCGGTTTCGGAAATGTGAAGTCACGTGTCACTCTCGTTTGGACGCGTTATTTGCTTAGTGTTGTGTATGTTTGTTTAAATTACGTGTAAGGAAGGTTTAATAAGGTTTGAAAAAAAGGGGGAAGGGTGAAAAGTAACAGTTGAGATTTTAAACCGGAAGAATATTTAAAGAGATATATATTTTTTAATTTTTTTTATATATATATATTCATCATGGCCTTCGTTTAGTCGCAAGAGACGGTAGATATCCCCTTGTAAGGGTGGCTGTGCGTGTAATTGTGAAGCAAGGGTTGTGCAATCACCGACCACACCTCTCCTGGGTCGGTACTGCCTGATTCCAGTGGCAAGGAGAAGTCCAGGACGACTCGAAACACTGCCGGGATAAGCGGAGAGCTCATAAAGCACGTGGTATTCCCAAATGGTCACCCATCTGGTACTGGCCAAGCTCAACGTCGCTTAACTTTGGTGAAAAAATCTTTTTAAAAAGTCTTACCAAACAAAAATACTCAGTGTTATTTAATAACGTTTGCCTAAATGAAAATATGCTGCCTAAATACACACACTATATATATATAGGACAGTTTTTATTATATTCCAATAACCATGGTTTGTTTTATTACTTTTATTTTTATTTTTTTCACATTTCCAAAAATTCCAAATTTCTGTGAGATATATTTAACGGTCCGTTTCATTTGTTTTGTGCCAAACAACATTTGTATGTCAATATCGTCTCTGCAACAACTACAAAATCATTAGAAAAAAGTTCACAAATAATAAAAGAGTTTTTGGATTAGAGTGTCTTGAAAACACCCACACTATACATCAGTTTCATTTTAAGGTTAAAACAAACAAAAGTAATAAAACAAACCATGGTTATTGGAATATAATAAAAAAAACTGTTCTATATTTTGCTCTGTTATCAATAATTGACAAACATTGAGCTGAATCTTCAAAGGAGACTACAAAGTAAAAGGATTTGATGATATATGGTAGTACATATATTGTCTTTAATAATTAATTATATATATATATATATATATATATAAGTATAAATTTTTATTTATACAAACATTATTGGTTACATATGTGCATACATGTTTCGGTTGCACTTTTCCCAGAAAGCCATTTCTCGAAAATTCTTGGTCTGATGAGGTTGACTTTCTGGGAAAAGTGCAACCGAAACATGTATGCACATATGTAACCAATAATGTTTGTATAAATAAAAATTTATACTTATAAACAGCTCTACTTGTTATTGAGCACTTTTTATAAACACTTGAGTTTCTACGGATTTACATTTACAGAAACTAATACAATACATGTACGATATATATAGAAAGATAGACGGATTAAGAGATGTAGATTTGGTTGTTTTGTTTTACGGCATATCAACCCTTTTTGGGTTATTTAATGCCGAATCTGGTCATTTTGGTGAAAGTTTTTATACTTCAAGTTCTTTATATCTTCAAATGTTTAATCATGGTTTTTGGTTTGGTAGTTCTGTTTTATGGCACATCAACCCTTTTTGGGTTATTTAATGTCGGATCTGGTCATTATAGTGAAAGTTTTTATGCTTCAAGTTCTTTATATCTTCAAATGTTTAATCATGGTTTTTGGTTTGGTAGTTTTGTTTTACGGCATATCAACCCTTTTTGGGTTATTTAATGCCGAATCTGGTCTTGTTTTCTTCTCTTTTTTGTTTCTTTCCCCTTTTAATATCTGTTTCTATTTAACCCATAGTTGGGACCCTAACAGGTATTACCACTCCGGGTCAGGGTGGACCTGGGAGCAATGGTAATTAAGAGGAGGCTCCACATTCCCCAAAGTCCGTAAGCCGGATCTCACCATCGGATGTAGTTTAAGGTCATATCCAGAACCGGGAGTAGGGTAGGAAAAATAAAAATAAAAAAGGGGAGGGAGAAAGGGAGAGGGGCTGTTGTTTTTGTTTTTGGTTTTGTAGAACATAATTAAGTTTTACAAACAAAAAAAAAAAAAAAAAAAAAAAAAATGTCAATGTAGGTGAATTTCGTCTCAGGGAGCCACAGGGCAGCCTGATCTGGTATCACCAGAAGAGATGTAGAGAGATTGAAGTTTTAATATAAAGATGTTACACACACACACACTTTTTAACTGCTTCTATTTTGTTTTTTATGGTCCGGGGCAACGCCGGGTAGCCCTGCTAGTCATAAATAAAGAAAAAATACACAGATTTGTTTATAAGCGATGTATATATCTCCCATTTATCAGCAAACAAGTCAGAGTCAAACGTCCAGACTGTCATTAGTGATAGTGATTAATGTCCGGGGTTCGAATATCAGAGTTGGCGCACTCGCCACATCTGTCCACACTGATGAGTCTTGAAAGGATGAAAGACTCGTATCTGTAGATGACAATATTTTAAAAATATATTTGTTAAACCTGCACTGTTTTATTCTCTGCCAAGTCTTTTTTTACACACGTCGTCATTAATGGCAACTCCTCCTACCCTGCGCCTTCCTAGGCTGCCGCGGTCACGATCCGACCAACAGCCATGAACAAGACTCATTCGTTATCTCCTTTTCCTAATTTTAGCTTCCTCTTACATAATCGTTGAATGATTAACAATTTTGGAAGAAATACCGGGAAGCTGATTGGCTCATTTTCGACCACACCTACCAACTATCTTGGGCGTTGGTCTTTACCACCTTCATCGTCATCATCTCCGAAACCGCAGCGTTTTTATTCATTCTCCCGTTTCTAAGCTTGGCTACATCAGTCTGCACCTGCTCGGCTCGGGAAATTTTCGACAATTTAATCTCTCGAAAATCCTAAATGGAGTAATGTGAGATAAAAAAAAAAATGATTTCTTTTATCTGTGATGACATGGACGAATTTAGGGCGAAAATGAATGACGAACAAATTTCCTTTGTTTATTAAGCTATTCCGGTCAAAGAAATCGAGGAAAATCTCACTTTACTGTATATAATAGATGGTGTATGGATTTGGCTTCTTGTACATATTTGACTGTTTGTTTCGAGGTAAGAAAAGAATTGTTGAACAAGCCAATGGGGTGCTTCTTTTTGTGCGACCTTGGACCAAACATGACTGAGTTAATAAAACTCTCTCGCCTTCTGTTAGCGGAGGGAGTCAGATTTGTTGTCAAATTAATCTGATAGCTGAAGGTTGAATTGCCTGCAGGTTGACCGCTTTTAATGGCGACTGGCTGGGATAAACTGCCACAAGTAATTTTTGTTCTTTCTCTTTCTTTTTGTGTATCTCTTTTTCTTTTTTTTATTTTTTTTCCTCATGGAAAAGAGAGAACAGAGTTTGTTAAAAATCGTCATGAAACACACACGCTTTTGATAGCGTCAAAAATTTGGGAGTTTTGTTAATTTCAGAAATGCAGTAAGAAAATAAATATTTTAATAAATGATTTCTTGTCTTTTATGAAGTGTTCCATTTTCAGCTGCAACGATTGTTCATCCCAAAGTCAAGATAATTAATTCTCTGCAGAGAATTAATGACTAACGCCTAATCCGACCAGTTATTCCTCGATTGGACATAGGCTGCAGACCACAAGCTCTTGAGGATCTTAAATACAATGTAGGCTCAAGACAATGGTCAAGCGCTGCTCTGAAAGGGAGATGTGACTATCAATTGTACTGCAGAATGAGTTAGTGGTTAAACTCACAACCTCGAGATAGAATTCACTAATCAACGCATTTATCCACTAGGCTATGTGTTCACTGTTGAAGGAATTTAAGAAAACCGTAATTATCCCACAGGGGTGTTTCAGCGAAATTGTTATTTTCAGTATCATTAAAGTGATTGATTGTTGGTCGTTCTTCCATGCTGATTGTCCCAGAACGATGAAACACGTGTCCTGTAATGTTTTTATACCTTTAAAATGTCTAAACTCGACACAAGTCTGATGGAAGCAAGCGACCCATTTATCTGATGGGATCTCCTTTCCAAACCACATATCCGTGTGTGTGTGTGGGGGGATCAAGTCATCAATTTGTTATATCGTACACACCCTTGCGTACTTCCAAACAGACTGACTGCTGACTATCACCCTCTCTCTTTGAGCCATGTGACGTCATATCATATCTATTTTTAATACATAATAATTTTCACCCCGGGGTGGTTCAGCGAGTTGACCTGCTGATTAGTGATGGGACGAGTCCAATATTTTTCCCCGATTCCGATACAATTACTGATTTTGATTCTTTTAAAATTTCTTAATATTTACTTAGAGTTTTTTTTTTTTTTTTTTTTTAATTTTCGGATTACTGTAAAACCCGTGCCATTTTTGTAGCAGCCATCATGCAGGTCCAGAAGGAAAAAGAGTCAGGGTTTGCACCGTGCATTGTCCATCTGGGATTGAACCCAGAGTGTTCTAGTCACCAAATAGAAACGTGTGCTTTTTGTCACGCGATGAGACTTCACATATGCAAATGAGCCTTGTTTTGCATGGGCTGATACTCGTCGTGATAAAAAGCTTAGACACTTTGCTCTGGGAAAAAAGAGCGAGAAAGGTTAACGTTGTGATTACGTTAAGTGCAAAGAGAAAAAGAAAAGAAAAAAGGAATCAAATTCTGGACGAAAAGTTTGATTGTAAACGTCGCGTCGTTCTCGTGCGTGTTTGGACTGTTGGTAGTGAAAAGACCAAAAAAGACAATTCGGCCGCCCGTTTGAACTCGGTCTTTATTTTATTAACTCTGTTAGATTTTAGTTTTAAAATCAATAAATATTCATCATTAGTTCTAAAAAATGGAAAATAAAAGTTTAAACAAAAAAAAAAATTTTAAAGAATCTTTTGGAATCGGAAATGAGGCTTAAATTTTTAGGATTTTGATTCCGAAAGCCCAAAAAAGTTTTAATTTTTCCGATTTCCGATTTTGATTCAGATGAATCGTCCCAACACTACTGCTGACCTTTCGCTTGCCACATTTCCTGTTATTCTCTACTAAATGATGCCATTGCCAGGTGATCTACCCATTCAATACGTAACATCTTTACTGAAAATCAAAACTCAAAGACAAGTTATTTGGAATTCTCTTTTAAAACTCAAAATTCTCAACTTTTAATTCGATAGATGTTTTTTTTTTTTCTCCGATTCTTTTTAAACTGGAATTTTTTTAAACAAATTTTGTTTTATTTCAATTCTATTTTAATTCTATTTTTTTTTAAATAAACATTTTCTTATTTTTACTTTTTGTTTTTCATCCATAAAATGTATCTTAGGTAGTTTTTTTTTTTTTTCTCCAATTCTTTTAAATCGGAATTTATTAAAACAAATTTTGTTTGATTTTAATTCTATTTTAATTCTATTTATTTTTTTAAATAAACATTTTCTTATTTTTACTTTTTGTTTTTCATCCATAAAATGTATCTTAGGTAGTTTCTGAGTTTTAGCCAAACAAACCGAAAGAAAGAAATGACCCTAACCCCATACCCAACCCGAACCCTAACACAGACAGAAAGAAATATGACTTTCTGTACCAGTTTCGGTTGTCAGTTTTTCTTTTTTTCCTCGTGAAAAAAAGAGAGAACAGAGTTCGTTAAAAATCGTCATGAAACACAGACACGCTTTTGATAGCGTCAAAAATTTGGGAGTTTTGTTAATTTTAGAAATGCAGTAAGAAAATAAATATTTTTATAAATGATTTCTTGTCTTTTATGAAGTGTTCCATTTTCAGCTGCAACGATTGTTCATCCCAAAGTCAAGATATTTAATTCTCTGCAGAGAATTAATCACTAATGCCAAATCCGACCAGTTATTCCTCGTTTGGACATAGGCTGCAGACCACAATTTTAATTCTATTTTTTTTTTTTTTTTTTAAATAAACATTTTCTTATTTTTACTTTTTGTTTTTCTTCCATAAAATGTATCTTAGGTAGTTTCTGAGTTTTAGTCAAACAAACCGAAAGAAAGAAATAACCCTAACCCCATACCCAACCCAACCTAACCCGAACCCCCGACAGAAAGAAATATGACTTTCTGTACCAGTTTCGATTGTTGGTAACAACAACAGGTGTGTATAAACAATTATACACACCTGTTGTCGTTGTGAACCCAGATTCTTGATCGTCTGTCAATAAAACACTCGGAAGTTGATGTTAGGTTATAAGAAAGGTTTGCCGCGTCAGGGAGAGAGAGAAAGCGTTAAACGGACAGATAGATAGTCTCGTTAGCTCACTGGGGCATGTTTGCTTCCGCTTGCTTAAGTTGTCAGCCATAATGAGACAGAGAGAAAGCGTTAAACAGACAGACAGATAGTCTCGTTAGCTCACTGGGGCATGTTTGCTTCCGCTTGCTTAAGTTGTCAGCCAAAATGAGACAGAGAAAGCGTTAAACAGACAGCTAGTCTCGTTAGCTCACTGGGGCATGTTTGCTTCTGCTTGCTTAAGTTGTCAGCCATAATGAGACAGAGAGAAAGCATTAAACAGACAGATAGATAGTCTCGTTAGCTCACTGGGGCATGTTTGCTTCCGCTTGCTTAAGTTGTCAGCCATAATGAGACAGAGAGAAAGCGTTAAACAGACAGATAGTCTCGTTAGCTCACTGGGGCATGTTTGCTTCCGCTTGCTTAAGTTGTCAGCCATAAAAATGAGACAGAAAAGGCCTCGGTCAGAAGTCACATGTTTTCATCGGCATCCGCTTTGAGGTCACCTCTGAACCTTCAAGGTGTCACTCAAACCTTCCCCTCCAACCACGACCTTCGCTATGTAACAAAAGTGGGAGAAATGTTACACAGAAATAAGGGGTCAGAGAAGTATGTGTTCGCGAAAGAGTATGTTATATATATCAAAACAGTTCTAAATAATAATCAATTTTATATTTCCACTTTCCGATAGATGTATAAACTGTGAAACACCCGTGTCGTCATCATCGTTGTCAACCCAGGTTCTTGATCGTCTGTAGATAAAACGCTCGGACACTGACGTTAGTGTAGATAACTTGGACCGTTCATAAACAAAGAGAGGGTTGGACAGACACAGATAGTATGTCCCATTGCACCTAGCTACATTGTGGGACATCGCTTTTTATGCACCCACTCTGCTTGAAGTGTCGCCAGGAAGAGACTGAATTCTCTCTTCCCCAGAAGTCACATAATTTCGGCAACTTCCATTAACTAAAGGTTAAGTTTTGACTTCCCATCCATCAATCACTACTCTATTCAGCTAACTGCTTTCACTATGTAACCTGCCTGTTTACTTAAAAATTTTTTCGTACGAATCCTTCCTGATCTTGTAGAAGTGACATCTGATGTTGTGTGGACTTAACGGTGTAAATGTCTCTTTTATAAATTTGAACTTAAATCACACATGGTATAAATTTGGGAAAGTTCATTTTTTTTAAGCATCTTTAATATTTAAAATTTAAAGAAAGAGGCAAAATGCCTTTAAAAAAAAATGTATCAGATGCAGATACTTTTATTAAAATCGAAATTTTTTTTTTTTTCTTTTCATCTTGACCATTTTGAAGACCCAGTGTTTCTCGGGATTGAATGAGGGAAACTACTATATCCTCTTTCACGATGCTCATTACATGGTATTTTTTACCCCTCATTGTCTTGGAGTTGATGTACAGGGTGGGCCAAAATAAGGGTCCTATCTTTAAATTTGAATAACTTGAATTTGAATAACTTCCACAAAATAAAAGTTAAACTCACCAAACTTTATGTGTGTGTAGACTGACCCTTCCGAGATTTTTTGAAATAAACAAAACAAATTTTAGCCGAAAAACACTTCTTAAAACTTACAAAAACTAAAGTATTGTTTTTTACACTGTTTTGAGTTTTTTAAGCAAAAATAATGTTTTCTAAATGAGGGTACGTTCCTTAGGGCTAATACGACTCATGCTTGCTTCAGAAGGGGTCCTTTACTTATTCTAAAAAAAAAAAAAAAAAATCAATAAATAAAAAAGTTATGAATTTTTAAAAATAGGACCCTTATTTTTGCCCACCCTGTATGTATTCCTCAGATTATAGCAGACTAGTTGAAAACATTGTTTAGGGAATTTTATAGGGGTTCAAAGTTAAAGAAAACTGACTCTATGTTACATGTAGGGACACCATTTATCAAATCACACAAAATATAAAAGTTAATAAAAGGATAAAAAAATCACCTACATCTATGAACTTACAATGAGAAAAAGGTTAAAAGGGCTCTGAAGTTTATTGGTCAAAAAAAAGTTCAAGAAGCTCAATTTAAAACCCAGTCCAACAAAAAAAAAAAAAAGTAGGGGTTGGATGTAATGGGTGAAAATTTCCGATTCATGCGAGTAGTATTTTTTTGTGTTCATTTATACATAAATAACACTAAACAATCAAACATTTTGAAAATTTTGCAAAATTCAGAAGGTGCAGGCCAAAAATAGCCGTTAGGGATCCACGGGACTCAAAATCCATCATTTTTCGGTGAAAAAGTGGTTTCATGCGACATTGCAGGTCCTAAAACATCCTCAAAAGCTATGAATGGATATAGATGGTTAAATCTGATAAAGTACTTTAATTTAGGACCATTTTCAGGCTGTGAAAGGGTTTTCATGAATGTAAAATAGCCAAAAACTAGTGAACCCCCTATTAAAAGATTAAATATATGGTAAAATTACTTACATAAATAATATTCTGACGCTAAGTTGAAAAACTAGTAATTCCCAATTAAAGTGATAATTTTAATGAATTATTTGAAAGATAAGTTTAGGCGTCCAATGTAGATTGCATAATTATGGATCCCTAGGTTGAGGCTGGATTAGAGATAGACCCTCCAAAATTTATGAAGAGTAGAAAGTGACTAACTTTTGTTTACTTTTGGCAGCCTCGTAACTTTCCCTTCTCTTATTTTGTCCTTTAGTCCTCACATTCCATGAACGATGTTTCTGACAAAGGGGGAAGAATTGCTGTTTTCTGGGTCAGAATCTATCCATCTAACGCTTATCGTTGGCTAGTTTTTGACCTTGGAGTAGTATTTTATTTTTAGCTCTTTACATTAAGTGGCTTCATGCCTTGTCTGGAGCGATTTCCATTAAAAAAAAATTCACCATTAATAATATTGATATAAATGAAATAGCAATACAGACAAAATAACCAGTAACCCTAATGCAAACCTTAACCATAACCTAACCTTTACTCTAACCCTAACCTAACCTTTACTCTAACCCTAACCTCTAACCTTCACCCTAACACTAACGCAAACCTTTACTCTAACCCTAACCTTTACCCAACCCTTACTGCCTCATTTTTAACCCTAACTCTAACCATAACCCTAACCACCTCATTTCTAACCCTAACCTTAACCGTCTCATTTCTAACCATAACCCTAACCGCCTCATTTCTAACCCTAACCGCCTCATTTCTAATCCTAACCGCCTCATTTCTAATCCTAACCGCCTCATTTCTAACCCTAACCGCCTCATTTCTAACCCTAACCCCCTCATGTTTAACCCTAACCCCCTCATTTTTAACCCTAACCCTAACCGCTTCATTTTTAACCCTAACCCTAACCGCCTCATTTTTAACCCTAACCACCTCATTTATAACCTTAACCCTAACCGCCTCATTTGTAACCTTAACCCTAACCGCCTCATTTGTAACCTTAACCCTAACCGCCTCATTTGTAACCTTAACCCTAACCGCCTCATTTGTAACCTTAACCCTAACCGCCTCATTTTTAACCTTAACCCTAACCGCCTCATTTTTAACCTTAACCCTAACCGCCTCATTTTTAACCTTAACCCTAACCGCCTCATTTCTAACTCTAACCCTTAACCCTAACCCCAACCTTAACCCTAACATCTTGTGGTAGTAGCAAGTTTAAGATGAATGTTGGATCTTTTTTTTTCTATCTCTTTGCAATTATCTTATTCCGAAAAATGCAGAGAGCCGCACCCGAACAGTGCAAGACACAACAGCTGCATCTTGTACGCTAGTTTAGAAATGTACCTCCCCTCCCTCCCTCGCTCCTTTCTTTCTCATGGCCATCCCCACCCGTATCTGCCCCATTAACTATCTTCTCTATCAAAAGAATGCTGGGGTTGCATGAAAAATCCGAGGAGATCTCGTTGCTTCCGAAGAATGCCAAGAACTTGTGTGTAACGTGGAATATGTCTCGTTCCCATTCCAATACTTACGCATTCAATGCCGCTTATCCCATTCTCTTACTTCGAGATGCAGAAAATTGTCAGTTTATCAAGTATATATATATATATATATATATATATATATATATATATATATGATTATTTTTATTTACACATACATGTACAAAATCTGCGACACTGGCATGTCGATGTTATCGATCAACAGCTATTATAAACTGAGATCTCATCAGGCAGGCAGTTAGAATCCGATCTTAACTTTAGATATTGAACACTTTTTATAAACTCGGTTGAAATTCTTTGGATTACTATCCTGTGGATGTTTTACCTGAATTATTAATATATATATATATATATATATATATATATATATATACACGTATTGTGCCTTGTTGTGCTGTAGGGTTGGTCAT
>OY744546.1:2759368-2764368 GCA_963556195.1 Sepiola atlantica
TCACGCTTCAGTTTTAAATAGCATTTTCGTTGGTGTGTCACACTTCAGTTTTAAATAGCATTTTCCTTGGCGTGTCACGCTTCAGTTTTAAATAGCATTTTCGTTGGTGTGTCAAGCCGAAGTTTTAAATAGCATTTTCGTTGGTGTGTCAAGCCGAAGTTTTAAATAGCATTTTCGTTGGTGTGTCAAGCCGAAGTTTTAAATAGCATTTTCGTTGGTGTGTCAAGCCGAAGTTTTAAATAGCATTTTCGTTGGTGTGTCAAGCCGAAGTTTTAAATAGCATTTTCGTTGGTCTGTCGTGCTTAAGTTTTAAATAGCATTTTCGTTGGTGTGTCAAGCCGAAGTTTTAAATAGCATTTTCGTTGGTGTGTCAAGCCGAAGTTTTAAATAGCATTTTCGTTGGTCTGTCAAGCCGAAGTTTTAAATAGCATTTTCGTTGGTCTGTCAAGCCGAAGTTTTAAATAGCATTTTCGTTGGTGTGTCAAGCCGAAGTTTTAAATAGCATTTTCGTTGGTGTGTCAAGCCGAAGTTTTAAATAGCATTTTCGTTGGTGTGTCAAGCCGAAGTTTTAAATAGCATTTTCGTTGGTCTGTCAAGCCGAAGTTTTAAATAGCATTTTCGTTGGTCTGTCAAGCCGAAGTTTTAAATAGCATTTTCGTTGTTGTGTCACACTTCAGTTTTAAATAGCATTTTCGTTGGTCTGTCAAGCCGAAGTTTTAAATAGCATTTTCGTTGTTGTGTCACACTTCAGTTTTAAATAGCATTTTCGTTGTTGTGTCACACTTCAGTTTTAAATAGCATTTTCGTTGGTGTGTCAAGCCGAAGTTTTAAATAGCATTTTCGTTGGTGTGTCAAGCCGAAGTTTTAAATAGCATTTTCGTTGGTCTGTCAAGCCTAAGTTTTAAATAGCATTTTCGTTGTTGTGTCAAGCCGAAGTTTTAAATAGCATTTTCGTTGGTGTGTCAAGCCGAAGTTTTTAATAGCATTTTCGTTGGTGTGTCAAGCCGAAGTTTTAAATAGCATTTTCGTTGGTGTGTCAAGCCGAAGTTTTAAATAGCATTTTCGTTGGTCTGTCAAGCCGAAGTTTTAAATAGCATTTTCGTTGTTGTGTCACACTTCAGTTTTAAATAGCATTTTCGTTGGTCTGTCAAGCCGAAGTTTTAAATAGCATTTTCGTTGTTGTGTCACACTTCAGTTTTAAATAGCATTTTCGTTGGTCTGTCAAGCCGAAGTTTTAAATAGCATTTTCGTTGTTGTGTCACACTTCAGTTTTAAATAGCATTTTCGTTGGTCTGTCAAGCCGAAGTTTTAAATAGCATTTTCGTTGTTGTGTCACACTTCAGTTTTAAATAGCATTTTCGTTGGTCTGTCAAGCCGAAGTTTTAAATAGCATTTTCGTTGTTGTGTCACACTTCAGTTTTAAATAGCATTTTCGTTGGTCTGTCAAGCCGAAGTTTTAAATAGCATTTTCGTTGTTGTGTCACACTTCAGTTTTAAATAGCATTTTCGTTGGTCTGTCAAGCCGAAGTTTTAAATAGCATTTTCGTTGTTGTGTCACACTTCAGTTTTAAATAGCATTTTCGTTGGTCTGTCAAGCCGAAGTTTTAAATAGCATTTTCGTTGTTGTGTCACACTTCAGTTTTAAATAGCATTTTCGTTGGTCTGTCGTGCTTAAGTTTGAAATAGCAATTTTCTTTGTTTTCTGACACAGATTGAAAAGAAACATTTTCAAATGAGATCCCTTTCATTTCTATCGTGCGTGCTCTTAATTGGTCCGCCAGAAAGACTCGGCATGGCAAACAAAAGCTTGCATCCATTTCCACAAACAAGGGAACCCCTTTAACCCTGCCCCCCCCCTGCACTTACAAGTCTACAAGCTGTTCCCAACCCCCAAAACCATAAGCCTGACTCATCAAAGTTAGATTGCAGCCTCTTCCCTGAGAAAAAACTGCTCATCTTTAGGGAGGGGGGGGGGGGGCATAAAAATGAACAAGTTTTTCTCTGGTGTGCCCCTTCCTTTCTGTTTTCTCAATTACCTGACATTCCCCTGGGATAGAGCGAAATAGAAATGCCTATGTCAGTGGTTCTCAACCTTTTTTAGCCTGCGACCCCTTTCATCATGTATCAGAATGATATTCCCCCCCCCTTTCAAAAAATGTCCGACTCAAAATGTGCATTCATACTAACAATACTAAAAAATACTGACTAATATTAACTAATACTAACTAATAATAACATACTAGCATTTAATACAAACGCTAGAGGAGAGGAAATCCAACATGACCGTTCCGTAGCGATGGGTGGTGCACATAGCGTTTTTTGTGGCCCTGGATCCGGCTTGTGTCTGCTAATCTGTGGTGTCAATCCGCCCCCCCCCCCCCCCCTGAAACCCTAAAATTTTCCCCTGGAGGAAAATTCCTCCTGGTTGAGAACCACTGGCCTATGTTATCCCCTGTCTTGACTCCAACACTCATGACTGCTCGGTCAATAAACACAACTGATAAACCATTATTACTTCCAGATGTCTTCCTTTTTTTTGGAAGCCGTCAAGAATAATGGAACTGTTATAATACACTTTATGTTAATTAACATCTATGTATTAAACATTTATCCAAAACATATCCATCATTAGAACATCATTTTACACCTTATGTATTAAATCAGGAGCGGGCAACCTTTTCAGAGTGAGGGCCAGATGAGACTTTTGGAAGGAAATCGCGGGCCGGAGTGAAAAACGAAATCTCAGAATTACTATATTTTGTTTACATGAATAAATTGTACAAAAATTGCATTGAACACTCTACAAATCTGATATTTTTTCTCAAGAGACTTCTGTATGTGATGTTATAAAAGGCGCCGACGAAGAGCCATTTTGGAATCATAAAAAATAATGACGGGGAAGTAGCAAGTTGATCCAGCATTCGTTTTGACACACCTCACATAAGTTCTATGTTTTATGCCATTTCATCGTCTCCTTTTTGCCTCTCTCTTTCTCTTTTTCTATCTCTTAATAGTTAAAGAAAAATGAAATATACATGCATCATCGCTCGCTGATATTCATACATTTTTATCCCACTGTAAATCTTAATTGAAACCTACTTTTACGTCTATGTTACAAAATTATATGAGTTTTACTGGGAGGTCCGCGGGCCGGATTGCAATAATAAAGCATAGCAGGGTGGCGGGCCGGACGCTAAGTAACTTACATCCTAAGAATCGCTTTTTTTTTTCTACAGTTAAACATCATTCTATTAGATTTACTGCATTTCGAAAATCGCAACTCGAATGGGAAAAAAAGAATTTTAACAGCTGCCTTTTTTCGCAACGACAAAAAGAGGGGAAGAAATGATCAACAAAAGTAAAGATAGGACAAGAACAAAAGTCACTCGTGGTAGTTTATCCATCGGGGGGGGGGGGGGGTTAGGGTTCGTTTGTCATGCTACCATCCTCGAAGTGATTACCTCCTTCTTTTGGGGGTCAGTGTAGTATACGTTCGTTTACCATGATGATACCATATTCCCAGGCTTTATCTTCTCCTTTTGGAGTAGTGTAGTATATTTTCAGTTGTCACGATACATTTCTCCTAGGAATTACCTCCTCTTCGGAGGAGGGGGGGGGGGCTGTAATATGTTCGTTCTTCATGATACTATCTTCACGGGATTACTTTTTTTGTTTTGCTGTCATATCATCCTTCGAAGCATTAACTCTTATTTATTTTTTTATTTTTTTTGGGGGGGGGGGGGGGTAGTGTTCGTTTGTCATGCTATCATCCCCTAAGTGATTACCTCCTTCTTTAGGGGGGTCAGTGTAGTATACGTTCGTTTACCATATTCCCAGGCTACCAAAAATATGTGACAGGGGGGAGCAAATCTGTGTTTAAAAAGAGAAAGTGAAAATTATGAAAATTAAAAAGGTTAGAACAAATCCCGCAGGGAATTCACTTTTTCCACTTTTCGCCCAACATATAAAATTTAAAAAAAAAAGAAAAAAAAAAAAAAAAAAGTTCCTTAAATCAATTACAGCCACCTCGAAAAGGTCAAATGTTTCCGCCGCCCTCTCGACCTTCTCACCGTCTCGATGTCCTAGATGCTTCGTAACTTCTCGCCTTTTCATTGTCCGAACGTTTCCTCATCATCTGGCGCGGACACATTGCCCCCCCCCCCTCCTCTCTGGCTATGGTTGGGCATTTTTCTTACCTGAATGACCCCCCCTCCCCTCCCCCCAAACATATGCACCAGTGTTTTGGCTCGTTTCTATTGTGGCTTCATCCTCCTCCTTGGGTGTTATTAGCCCTCGCTCCCCCCCCCCCGCAAGGCTTATCCCCCCACCTCCACTCTCCCCTATTTCATTTCATCAAGCCAAAAATAATTTCCATTTCGCCGCCTTTCTTCCCTCCAACCGATTACCCTAATCCTTCCAGATCAATATTATTCCCCCCCCCCCTCTCCCACAAACCCTCAAACTTCGAACCGATCACCCCCCACCCCAACACGAAAGGCACTTCACCTCACACCACTTCCCCCCCCACCACACCACTCGTCACTTTCCTTTTCTTTCCCCCTTCAATCTGGATTCATTCACAAACTCATTAAGAGATTCACCAACTGACTGGAATGTTTATTTAAACGACATCCCCCCCCTCTCCTCCTCCCTCTCTCCCTTCCCCCTCTCTCCTCCCCCTCTCCCTTCCCCCCTCTATCTACTTTCTTTCTCCATTTCTATCTCTTTATTTATATATATATATATATATATATATATATAAATTTTTCTTTCATTTTCTCTCTCTCTCTCCCTCTCTCTCTTTCTTTCTTTCTCTCTTTCTTTCTTTCTCTCTTTCTTTCTTTCTCTCTCTCTTTCTTTCTTTCTCTCTCTCTTTCTCTCTTTCTCTTTCTATCTCTCTCTTTCTATCTCTTTCTTTCTCTCTTTCCCTTTCTTTCTCTCTCTCTTTCTCTTTCCTTCTTTCTCGCTCTCTCTCTCTTTCTCTTTCTCTCTTTCTTTCT
>OY744546.1:2769368-2791868 GCA_963556195.1 Sepiola atlantica
TGTCTAGATCGCTGACCTATTTTGGTGTTATATCTCACCTGACTCATCTCGATCTCTCTGGTTGCATGAAAATTACCGGACCCGGAATCCGACAGCTCGTCGAGAATTGTCCCAAGCTGGAACACACATTTCTTTTCTACTGTGATAACATCTCCAATGACCCGTATCAGTGCACGGCCAGCGGGTGTCAAAATCTGCAATGCACGAGCCGCGTGTGTTGTCGGTCCGGAGAATAAGCACAACGCAAAAAGACTCAATTTGAAAAACAAAAAATGATTTTGCCTAAAACCAAATTATTATTATTATTATTATTAAAGGTATTTTTTTTTTTTCAATTATTTTTTATTTTCATTTTTTAATTATTATTTTTGTTATTCTATAAAAATTAATTTTTAATTATTTTCTTTATTTTTTTTAATTATTATTTTAGTTTTAATTTGTTGGTGAAAATACATATTTCTGTTATTCGATAAAAATTGATTGTGCTACCGGTCGCTGTCCCTGTGTGGTTGATTGTTTAACCGGTCGCTGTCCCTGTGTGGTTGATTGTTTTACCGGTCGCTGTCCCTGTGTGGTTGATTGTTTAACCGGTCGCTGTCTCTGTGTGGTTGATTGTTTAACCGGTCGCTGTCCCTGTGTGGTTGATTGTTTTACCGGTCGCTGTCCCTGTGTGGTTGATTGTTTTACCGGTCGCTGTCCCTGTATGGTTGATTGTTTTACCGGTCGCTGTCCCTGTGTGGTTGATTGTTTTACCGGTCGCTGTCCCTGTGTGGTTGATTGTTTTACAGGTCGCTGTCCCTGTGTGGTTGATTGTTTTACCGGTCGGTGTCTCTGTATGGTTGATTGTGTTACTGTGGTAGATAGGGCTACCGGTTTATACCCCTATGCGGTTAAATGTGTAACTGGTCAGTTTGTCTACTTCATTATTTTGTTGGTCTGCATATGTGATTGTTTTGATCGGTCGGTACCTTCATGTGGTTGATTGTGTTACCGGTTGGTACCCCTATGTCAAGTTACCGTTATAAAAGTGAAGCTACTGTTACAAATTTTTTTTAAAATAGAAAAATATGAATTTCGTGTGTTGATAAAACATTGCTTTCTGATGGAAAAAAATACTGTTCGAACAAGGAAATGGTTTGATAAGTCTTATCTGAACTCTGCTCTGTCAGAAACAACGGTTAAGAGGTTGTATGCTGACTTTAAACACTGGCGTGAAGACACAAATTTTGCAGTTGTCCAAGAAAAACTAAAAAAATCCACAAACTTGTAAATTGAAGTTGCGTGATGTAGCAGAGTGAAGGTATCAGAAGATAGGATTCCGACCGTATTTATTTGGTGACATGGCTTTATTAAACACAAAACTCCACATTTTTATACAGTGAAGGAAGAAAAAGCAAACTGTTGAGTGTAGTAGATGTGTGAGAGGGGGGGTGAAGGAGGAGGAGGAGGGGTGGGAAGAGTAGTACATGTGTGAGAGGGGGGGTGAAGGAGGAAGAGTAGTACATGTGTGAGAGGGGGGAGGAGGAAGAGTAGTACATATGTGAGGGGGGGGTGAAGAAGGAGGAAGAGTAGTACATGTGTGCGACAAGGTGAGGAGTGGGAAGAGTGGTGAGTAAAGAGGGAGGAGCTTAAAGACGTGGTAGCAGCAGAAGTGGCAGCACGTGGAGAAAAAATAGATGAGAGAATAAAAAAGGAAACATGTGGTGAAAGAAAATTGAGCAAAAAACATAGAACAAAATGGTGGACTAAAAATACAAATAAATGGATGAATAATAAAATGAAAATCGAATCATGTGGTGAGAAAAAAAATTTCTAAAAACGGAAAAGTAGGAGGAGCAGGACGAGTGGATACAGTGCTCAGTTTCATTCATTCACTTCGTATTAATCAGATGATTCTATTGTTGGTCCACCGGGGGACTTATGTTTTGACGCATGTCCGTCCGTCCGGATTTTTTTCCGCAACCATCCATTGAATTTCTCTGAAATTTTGCATGAAGTTGTAACTTTGGTCAGGTTAGAAAGTGACATTCTCCGATTTTTGAAAAAAAATCTGGTTAGCCCCCCAGGGGGTCAAAAGCCCCCGAAATGGCAATCCATCCATTCAATTTCTCTGAAACTTGGCCAAAATATGGAGGCAATTGTTCCTAATAGAAAATAAGTATCGCTGACCTTGGAAAAAATCTGGTTTGTGCCCCCAGGGGGTCAAAATCCTCCAAAATGGCAAAAAAAAATGACCCTTTTCTCCCATAACGTTTGATCCATCCATTCAATTTTTCTGAAACTTGGCCAAAATGTAGAGACAATTGTTCTGGATATGAGCATCCTTGACCTCAGAAAAATTTTGGTTCGCGCCCCCAGGGAGTCAAAGGGGGGTCAAAAATTGCCCAAATTTATTCCATTTTACACTCGCCACATCGAGTCACATACAGAGTAGGACCACGCACGCGCGGCTTGTTGGCATTGGTTTCCCTGATATTTTTCTAGTCAGACTCCTTTCTGGAAAGGCATCGGGTACTTACAGGAGGGATCATGTGAAAGTTGCCAACATCCTAACGAAACGAACTCTATTTGAACTTGGCACACGCAGGTTGTCAGTCCGTGTCGTTAACCACTGAGCCACCAAGTGGGAGGAGTGGGGGGGGGAGTAGTGAGTGGGGGGAGTGGGGGAGGGTCAAAAGCGTGGTTGGTAGCAGAATAAGAATAAGTGACAGCAAGTTAAGAAATAACTAAAGAATGGTAGACAGAAAAAAAAGGAAACACGTGGGAGAAGGAAAATGGATCAATAGGAAAATGATGAACTAAAATGAAGATAGATAAGTGAATAAATAGAATAATTTAAAAAAAAAATTTTTTTTTTTTTTAATGGAAATCGCTCCAGACAAGGCATGAAGCCACTTGATGTAAGGAGCTGACAAGACCTGACATTATCGCAAAGACAGGAGATTCCTATTGGCCTTAGTCTTTAAAAGACCTAAGCTATAGGTAGGAGGAAAACAGTCAGCAGGAAGAGAGTTCCACAAGCCTGTAATCCTTGAATAGAAGCTACGTGAATAGGAAGCTGTATTACAATGAGGCATCAAAACAGCGAATTGATGGAGACCACTAGACCGACAAGTCAAACAAGCTGGAACAAAAGAAGCGGGGAATAGATCACATAATTCTGAAGAACACATGTCGTAAAAGTATTTATAGAAAAGACTGAGACTAGCAACATTACGTAAAAATTAAACCTTGTATTACAGTTTATGTGTATTTCGTGCCAAGTATTAAATATTTTGTTAGTTTTGCATGAGTCTATCAAAAACCGTTGATCTTAACACAAATTTTATCTTTGTAGGTGAATCTTCAGCACTCATTCCTGGACTTTTTTTTTGGTTTTTGTTTTAAGGAGGAGTTGTGGGTCGGAGGCTTGGCGGTTTATCTAAACCCTCCATCATATATTTTATGCCTCTTTTTACCAGTACGCACCCCTCCAGCAACCAATACAACAGCCTGTCCACATACTCCTATCCTATAAACACCGTAACACAACAAATACACATGCCCTATATATATATGTATGTATATATGTGTATATATGTATGTATATATGTATATGTATATATATATATATATATATATGTATGTATTTGTATATATATATGTATGTATTTGTATATATATATGTATGTATATGTATATATATATGTACGTATATGTATATATATATGTACGTATATGTATATATATATGTACGTATATGTATATATATATATGTACGTATATGTATATATATATGTACGTATATGTATATATATGTATGTATACGTATATATGTATGTATATATATATATATGTATGTATATATATATGTATGTATGTATATATATATATATATGTATGTATTTGTATATATATATGTATGTATTTGTATATATATATGTATGTATATGTATATATATATGTATGTATATGTATATATATATGTACGTATATGTATATATATATGTATGTATATGTATATATATATGTACGTATATGTATATATATATGTACGTATATGTATGTATATGTATATATGTATGTATGTATATGTATATATGTATGTATGTATATGTATATATGTATGTATGTATATGTATATATATGTACGTATATGTATATATATGTACGTATATATGTATATATATGTATGTATATATGTATGTATATGTATGTATATGTATATGTACGTATATGTATATGTACGTATATGTATATATATATGTACGTGTATGTATATGTATGTATGTATGTGTGTGTGTGTGAAAAAGATAAACGGAAAAACAAATTTAAATACAGGAAAAAATCATCAAAGAAAACGAGTTTTTACCGGTTTCATTCGTATCAAAACCGGTAAAATCTCTTGTTTTCTTTGATTTTTTTTTCTGTATTTAAAATTTGTTCTTACCGTTTGTCTTTTTTCACACATCATGTCTTTCACGGCATTTCATTTTTATGATATATTGTGCATTTTACCCTCATATACGCATATATATATATATATATATATATATATATATATATATATATAAAGCAATCGATTAAAAAACCAGATAAGCGATGAAACATTTATTTATTTTTTATTTTTTTTAATCAAAAAATTTGATAAAAAAAAATAATTGTTTCATTTATTAAAAATTCTCACTTCGCTTATCTGTTTTTTTTAATCTGATCGCTTTTTTAAATTGTCGATGCTTTATAAAGTAGCTCCCAACGGATTTTCTTATATATATATATATATATATATAAATATATATATATATATATGACAATAAAAGGATAAAATAAATCTGACGGTATGAGTTAAAATGGAAAAGCGGAAGACCTAAAACTCAACGTTTCGCCCAGCTGTTTTGTGGACTTTATCAAGAGAGAAAAAGCTAAAATTAGCAACAAAAAAAAACGTTTTTTGATACATTTAGCTTTTTCTCTCTTGATAAAGCCCACACAACAGCTGGGCGAAACGTTGAGTTTTAGGTCTTCCGCTTTTCCATTTTAACTCGTATGTATTTATATATATATATATATATATGACTTGGCAGCTTTATGGAAGCCAACCCAATGAACACAATCTTGTTTTGAGGAAATGGCCTAAAAGACACCAAGGAATTAACGGACGATTTGTCTGCAAAAATTTCATCTCCTTAATTTTTTTCTCATTTTTGTTGTCTTCAAATAAAACAACATTGGTTTAACTTGGACATTTTGTTTTGTTTTTCTTCTCATCTTGTTTTTATTTTCAGCATTTGAACGTATCCGTCGGCTATGCACATCAAAATGAATGAATGCAACATTTGCTTTTCATTTATCCGAGCTATATTTATATCAAAACAGATTAGGCTGCTTTTAATTAAATGATACAACAAAATACTTTCGAATATATAAATCTATATAACCCTAACCCTAACCCTAACCCCTAAACCCTAACCCTAAACCCTAAACCCTAACCCTAACCCTAAACTCTAACCCTAACCCCAACCCTAACCCCAACCCCAACCCTAACCCCAACCCTAAACCCCAACCCTAAACCCTAACCCTAAACCCTAACCCTAAACCCTAACCCTAAACTCCAACCCTAAACCCCAACCATAAACCCCATCCCTAAACCCCATCCCTAAACCCCAACCCTAAACCCCAACCCTAAACCTTAACCCTAAACCATAACCCTAAACCTAAACCCTTAACCCTAAACCTAAACCCTTAACCTAAACCTTAACCCTTAACCCTAAACCCTTAACCCTTAACCCTAAACCCTTAACCCTAAACCCTTAACCCTTAACCCTAAACCCTTAACCCTAAACCTAAACCCTTAACCCTAAACCTAAACCCTTAACCCTAAACCCTTAACCCTAAACCTTAACCCTAAACCTTAACCCTAAACCCTAAACCCTAAACCCTTAACCCTAAACCTAAACCCTTAACCCTAAACCTTAACCCTAAACCCTTAACCCTAAACCCTTAACCCTAAACCCTTAACCCTTAACCCTTAACCCTAAATCCTAAACCCTTAACCCTTAACCCTAAACCTAAACCCTTAACCTAAACCTTAACCCTAAACCCTTAACCCTAAACCCTTAACCCTTAACCCTAAACCCTTAACCCTAAACCTAAACCCTTAACCCTAAACCTAAACCCTTAACCCTAAACCTAAACCCTTAACCCTAAACCTTAACCCTAAACCCTTAACCCTTAACCCTAAACCCTTAACCCTAAACCCTAAACCCTTAACCCTAAATCTAAACCCTTAACCCTAAATCTTAACCCTAAACCCTTAACCCTAAACCCTTAACCCTAAACCCTTAACCCTAAACCCTAAACCCTAAACCCTTAACCCTTAACCCTTAACCCTTAACCCTAAACCCTAAACCCTTAACCCTTAACCCTTAACCCTTAACCCTTAACCCTAAACCCTTAACCCTTAACCCTTAACCCTAAACCTAAACCCTAAACCCTAACTCCCAAAACACAGCTATGGCTATGCTTCATTTGCATACTTTTTTTTAAAACAGTTTCTAATCAAATTAGTATTCTACGATTCATTTGTAATTTCATTCTCCTATGTTCTTATATATACACAATAGTTTTGTTGATATTAATGTTGTTACCGGTATCGTCCGGGCATTTGGGTCTGGATTTACACCTGTCTATTGGGGGTTGCTGGTCCTGTGCAGTTCTAGGAGGTGCACCCTCCCATGCTTTGCCTCCCCTCTTTGGGGAGGAGTAAGTTAATTGTTTACTGTCTGAGGCGCCCCTACCGGGGAATGCTGACGGGGCTGCCCAGGCAATTTTTAAATAGCCAGAGTGCTCACCTCTCGAGCGCTGGCTTATCTAATCTCACTTTCCCGACCTTGTGTCACATCTTACCTTGTGGGAGGTAGATAAATAACATTAGTAGTAGTAATATTAAAGCTATGGCTATGCTTCATTTTGCATACTTTTTTTCTAATAAAATTAATATTCATCAATTCATTTGTAATTTCATTCTCCTATGTTCTTATATATATACGCAATAGTTTTGTTGTTATTAGTAGTAATAATATTAAAATGCTTTAATGAAAAAAAATGGGTACTCTTGTAGTGAATGACTCGCATTTCCATGACTTTGCATCGTCAGCGTTCAGGCAGGTCTCGGAGGTGCCAAGAGTTGATGAAACTATTAACCAATCAGGTTGTAGCAGGCAGACGATAACTCTTGGAAGAAATTAATTCCTACGATATGCACCATGTTAAAAAAAAAAATGAATTTTTGCAAACTGTGTCAGCACGTTGAATCTCCTGAAGGACTCATTGAGTTCTGTCAGCAACGGTCACTTCTAGCGAAAGACTAACCCTAACTCAGAAAATGTTCAAAAGAAGAAAAAAATTTGGAAAAAAATTAAAACGAAAAAAGTACTTAAAAACAATTGTTTCGTTGTTTGTTCTAAAAAAATTAATCTTTTGAAACTTTTCGTTGCACAAAAAAATATTTTATTTGAAAACATTTGCTTAACAATGGTTCTTTTGACAAAAAATAAAATTAAAAAACAGTTGTTAAATTATGGTTTGTTCGTTTTTTGTTTTTGTATTTTACTTTTATTTTCTTTGTCTAACTATTTTTATTTGCTACTGTTCTTGAATTCAACGTCTGGCAGTCTTCAATTTATCATCTGGCAATCTTCAATTTATCATCTGGCAATCTTCAATTTATCGTCTGCCAGTCTTCAATTTATCGTCTGCCAGTCTTCAATTTATCGTCTGCCAGTCTTCAGTTTAACGTCTGGCAGTCTTCAATTTATCGTCTGCCAGTCTTCAATTTATCGTCTGGCAGTCTTCAATTTATCGTCTGCCAGTCTTCAATTTATCGTCTGCCAGTCTTCAATTTATCGTCTGCCAGTCTTCAATTTATCGTCTGGCAGTCTTCAATTTATCGTCTGCCAGTCTTCAGTTTAACGTCTGCCAGTCTTCAATTTATCGTCTGCCAGTCTTCAATTTATCGTCTGCCAGTCTTCAGTTTATCGTCTGCCAGTCTTCAGTTTATCGTCTGCCAGTCTTCAGTTTATCGTCTGCCAGTCTTCAATTTATCGTCTGCCAGTCTTCAATTTATCGTCTGCCAGTCTTCAATTTATCGTCTGGCAGTCTTCAATTTATCGTCTGGCAGTCTTCAGTTTATCGTCTGCCAGTCTTCAGTTTATCGTCTGCCAGTCTTCAGTTTATCGTCTGCCAGTCTTCAGTTTATCGTCTGCCAGTCTTCAGTTTATCGTCTGCCAGTCTTCAATTTATCGTCTGCCAGTCTTCAGTTTATCGTCTGCCAGTCTTCAGTTTATCGTCTGCCAGTCTTCAATTTATCGTCTGCCAGTCTTCAATTTATCGTCTGCCAGTCTTCAATTTATCGTCTGGCAGTCTTCAATTTAACGTCTGGCAGTCTTCAATTTATCGTCTGGCAGTCTTCAATTTAACGTCTGGCAGTCTTCAATTTATCGTCTGGCAGTCTTCAATCTATCGTCTGGAAGTCTTCAATTTATCGTCTGGCAGTCTTTGGCTTATCAACTCTCGGGCGCTTCCGATACATGCCCGAACGTTGATGAAGCAAAGTCACGGAAACGCGGGTCGTTCTCTGTATAAGTACCAAAAAATGTAGCATTCCAAATGAAAACTTCCGGTTAGATTATTTTGAAAACCTCTGGTTAATTATACGCATGAGTACATTTGCACACGACAAAAACTTTGCAATAATTTCTTTAAAAAAAATAAACTCTGCATTGAACACAATGACTAACAAAGTTTTTTTAGTTAATAATCAAATAGATACATTTATTTTTAAAACTAGATTTGTTGTTGTTGATGTTTATGATGATGATAGTGATTACAACAACCATTACATTTGCCACGAAAATGAAAAAAAGAATTTCCCCTCATCTTTCAAAATTACACAAAAAAAAGTTTCATGTTTTGCAAATGTTAAAGCAAAAGACACAAAATTACTTGTTTTATTTAACCAATCAGTGTTCTGCTTTTTCGTTTATTCATTTTATTATATAACCAGTTTTTAATGAGGAATTCATTTTCATTTTTATGCTTATACAAAATCAAATCTCTCATCTTTGAATATCGAAAAAGACCATATAAAATAACATTTTTGTTGTTTCTTTTTCCTAATTAACAAAATGTTCATACACAATAAATTTCCTCAACGTCAAATAAGACTATAAGAATCATCTTTTTCTTGTTTTTTTTTTTTCCAAATTATTAAAATGTGACATGAAAATTGTTTGTTTGTAAAGAAGGCTACAGCTAGATTAATTGTTGCCTGGAGGGTGAGTAGTTTTTTTGTTTTGTTTTTTTGTTATATATATATATATATATTAAATTCCCGAAACAGTTTTTCATGGTAAACAACTGATGATCCCTTAAAATAGTGTTAGAAATAAACTAATATAATAACTGTAAAAAATAAATTGACTTACATTGAGTGATTTTCCACTGGAAGACTTGGGACTATAATTTTTTTTGTTTATTTTTTCGTTTTTTTTAATATAGTTTTAATGGTTGAGAAACTTCCGAGACTATATATATACTATCAAAACATTGAGCTTGACGATTTTTTTTTTTTTTTTTTTTTAAATTTGAAAAAAAAGGGCAAAAAAGTGATCTTGGCGAATTTTGAATATTTATTTTGAAAAGATTTAGACAAATTGGCATTTAACTAATACTGGACGACTCCTTTGTTTAGACATGCTGCCTGTCAGCTTCCTACATTGTTGTAGAGTGATATATTCCCGCTCTTCTGACAGTGATATTTTGTTTTTAATGTTCTACGAGCCACTTTACTTTTAACTTTCTTCCACAAGTTGTCGATCGGGTTACGATCAGAACTTTGTCTGAAAAAAATTAACATTCCAACACTTTTTGGTTAATTTAAATTATTATAGCTAAGTACATATCGGACTGACACAAACTTTGGGGAAATTAATCTGTTTTCCCATGAGTGAGTAACAGATAGGTGAACTTAAGATCAAGGGAACAAAGCATTGGGGTCAATAATGGTCAGAAATAGAGGCCAACAGATCGAGTGCACAATGACGTAACTTGTCGCGCACAAAGAAACAAAAGTTTCGAGGGAGTCTGCTCATGGTATTGAAAAAGTATGTGCTTAAACTGAGCTAAGTCTCGGTATGAGACCGAAGGAGACCTTCCCCGCCCCCTTGTCTGTCCAGCCTTGTAATTGTCCTCTAATAAATAACAAGTCAAGAAGTAACTAAAGTATAAGATAGACTGTTGTTAAAATATAATGGACCTCTCTCTTCTACGTGCCTGTTTTATTGAGAGAAAATAAAAACCCTTTGAACCTCAAAAACATGTCTTCAGACTCTTTTCTGTTGATAAAAAGAAGTGTATGCACACACACTGATGAGGCGGCGGCCACCATGATGAGACACACAAGACCACTATAACGAATCCTGGAAACGGAAAGAGCGAAGGAATCAACGTGACAATCTGGCGGCAGGAAGAAGACGAATCACGGCAGCGAGAAAGGAGAAACGATGGAAATAATAAAAAGGTAAATTGTGTTTGAGTTTTTTGACTGAACGTTTTGTGGTAAAAGAAAGGAAGGAAAGAGACAGATACACGTAAAAGAACGCCAAGTATTGATTTACTTCTCTCCAGGAGTTAGGCACAAGGCCAGTTTTTATCTTACTCCCACAAGTAAGATGTGACCCAAGGTCGGGTCGGGAAAGTGGGGTTTAAAAATTGCCTGGGCAGCCTCGTCGGCATTCCCCGGTAGGGGCGCCTCAGACAGTAAGCAATAAACTTACTCCTCCCCAAAGAGGGGAGGCGGAGCCTGGGAGGGTGAACCTCCTAGAACTGCACAGGACAGACCCCGAAGGCCAAGACAATACCAGTCTATGGAGTGCAATATCCATCGGAACAGATACTACACTTTGATCTTAGCCAAAAGGCCAAGAAAGTGAACAATGAGTAGCTACTGATTGTACCCCCATATACGCATGCATACGTTAAAAGCGAACTAGTGATTGAACACTCACACCACATTTTAAAGTCCCAAACTCGCATGCAAGAACTAAAATATGTGAAAGGCACATATGTTAAAAAGAAGAGGAAAAATAGTTTTAAAACATTTAAAAACGTTTCCACCATTTTATATCGTTAGAAATAGATCTGGTAACCTTTGGATCATGTGGGGAGCCTCCGGATATGATGGTGTTGCGTTGGCGATAGCGATCTTCTGATGATAGGACTAGGGTGCAATATGTACACTGCAGATAACCAGAGCTGCGGTGATCATTGTCTACCCTTCTCAGGAGTGGACCGCTATTCGGGGTGAGCTGAAAGCAGAAACTGAATGAGGTAACAAAAACTTAGAAACTTAACAGGTTGGGTTAGGGTTGAGGTTTGGGTTGAGGTTAGGGTAAAGTAGAGAAAAATGTAGCGAAGTTCTTAAAAAAAAATTTTTTTTAAGTGGTGAGTCGAGATATCCTCTCGTTACTATTGTCTTAGAGCAGAGGTTCTCAATCTGGGGTTCACGAACCCCCAGGGGTTCACAACAAGATTTCTAGGGGTACTTAGATGGCTGATGAAAGAGGTATTTTAAATAGTAATAGTTGCGGATTATGAAATTCGGTGCCTGTGCCTTCATAAAGTTGCTTTCATTATTCGTTTAGAAAAAAACATATATCAAAACATAAGTAATAATTCAAAAAGAAAAAAAGTAAATATATTAATGATAAAAAATTAAATGACCAAAGAAACGTTAGTGATTCGAACAAGCACTCAAACTTATATGTAACAGAGCACTGAAATGTGTGCGATGATATAATATATATATGTTAATTTTTTTCAGACAATGTTCTGGCCCGGACAAAGTCCTGATCGTAACCCGATCGACAACTTGTGGAAGAAAGTTAAAAGTAAAGTGGCTCGTTAAAAACAAAATATCACTGTTAGAAGAGCGGGAATATATCACTCCACAACAATGTAGCAAGCTGACAGGCAGCATGTCTAAACAAAGGAGTCGTCCAGTATTAGTTAAATGCCAATTTGTCTAAATCTTTTCAAAATAAATATTCAAAATTCGCCAAGCTCACTTTTTTGCCCTTTTTTTTTCAAATTAAAAAAAAAAAAAAAAATCGCCAAGCTTAATGTTTTGATATATATATGTATATATATATATATATATATATATATATATACTAACAACAAAAAAAACAAAACTACCCACCCTCCAGGCAACAATTAATCTAGCTGTAGCCTTCTTTACAAACAAACAATTTTCATGTCACATTTTAATAATTTGGAAAAAAAAAAACAAGAAAAAGATGATTCTTATGGTCTTATTTGACGTTGAGGAAATTTATTGTGTATGAACATTTTGTTAATGTCTTCGAAGATGTGATATAATATATATATATATATATATATATATCCTTTGCAGAATTATTGTAGTGTAATGAGTTAGTCAATAAATTACCATTATGTTCATTGTCACATTATTGGGGGTTCGGGAAGATGGTTTTATAACTTTAAAACAACCCTTTTGTATGATCTGATTGGTCAGATCTGTGATCATCTTAATGCCTGTTTCAACTGCAGCCTTCAATATTTGTGCAACAACGTCTGAGGGTGAGTCGCGATATCCTCTCGTTACTATTGGCTTAGAGAATGCTGAGGTTAGGATTAAGGTTAAAAACCAGACAACGTCTGAGGGTCCTCCATCCTTACCCTTCTTCATCTTACTCGTGGCTTCCCGTACCATTTCTTTCTCAATTCTGGACCAGATTCCTCTTCTGCAACTTCTAGATTTTCTCAGTTTCATGAAAACTCAAGAATTTCTCATAATGGCATTTCTTGTCCTTTTGGCTAAGATCAAAGTGTAGTATCTGTTCCGATGGATACTGCACCCCATAGACTGGTATTGTCTTGGCCTTTGGGGCTTGATTTACGCCGGTCTATGGGTCTGTTCTGTGCAGTTCTAGGAGGTCCATCCTCCCAGGCTTCGCCTCCCCTCTTTGAGAAGGAGTAAGTTTATTGCTTACTGCTGGAGGCGCCCCTACCGGGGAATGCCGACGAGGCTGCCCAGGCAATTTTTAATGGCCAGAGTGCTCACCTCTCGGGCGCTGGCTTTTCAAACCCCACTGTCCCGACCCGACCTTGAATCACATCTTACTTGTGGGAGTAAGATAAAACTGGCCTTGTGCCTAACTCCTGGAGAGGAATAAATGAATACTCATTTCTTGCTAATATTCCATTTTCCTTTCTTTGCCATCTGTTTAGCTCTCTTGAATACTTCATTCTTTGTAATATATATATATATATATATATATATACAGAGAGAGAGAGAGAGAGAGAGAGAAATTTGGTCTGCAGCTGGACATCAGAAAGACGGAATATTTAACCGTCGATTCAAACGAACATGGCACCATCCAAATTGACAGACAGGATTTTCTACGAACGCACGACTGGAACAGGGTTCGGGGGCAGAGTCGCCAACTTAATAGGTCCCTCACTGTCAACCAAGCTCCAGCTCCTGTCCCATCACCGCAATGTTGCATCCTTGTGCTTGTTTTACAAGTACTTCAATAGAATGTGCTCCGATGAACTTGCTGCTCTGGTGCCCTCTCGGCGTAAATTCACTGGACCAACTCGACAATCAGCTAAATCCCATCCGTTCACTGTGGAGGTCCCCAGATGCCGGAGAGCCTTCTGCTCCAATAGCTTCTTTCCTCATGCTGCTGGCCTCTGGAACTGCCTCCCCGACTGTACCGACATGCAGAGGTTTAAAACTAATGTAAACAGACATCTCGCTACACTGCTCCCAACGTGGGGTGACACCCAAAACCCACACCCAAATTCTCAGTGACCCTTTATGTCTGATGATGGAATATTATTCCGAAATTAATAAGATTAAAGTAAAAAAAATGAAATAAAATAAATTAATCTGGCATTGATAAAGGCTTCTATTTTTAATTATATATATATATATATGTTATAACTAAAAAGTGTCCCTATTTACTTTTTTATTTTATTTTTATTTTGGTTTCTTCATCAAATTTTCAAATCAAAAGTCATCATCAATTAATTGTTTGATCTTTGCGCCTGCGCAGAAAGATATTTTGTTCCGGAAGTCGTGTGCAAAAAAAAAAGAAAGAGGGAAACGTTTATCTAGTACGAAACGGAAGCGCTTGTAAAAAGATAAATATGACGCATTTACGTCTGTTTAATATCGGTACCATTCGCGGCCGCCATTACGATCAATTTACGTCGGCAACTCTCATGATGGGAAGACAAAAAAAAGCCGTTCGTGCTGCGCTTCCGGTGATAATTAACAATGAACAGTTGATTAATAATTAAACGCGGGGAAATCATTACCCAATTACAAAATGAGATCATCTCGTCGTTGTCTGAGAGACCATGTAAATATTGATAGACTGTCGACGTGAAAGTAGGTTATATATATATAATATATATATATATATATATATGAGAAAGGAAGGATGAGAGTAATCCGACGTAATGGGAAATGAAAAAGGAAAAACCAAGAGAAGAGGAGAGGTGGTAGTGTTAGTGAATTTGTCTTAGGGTAGGAGAGAGGGCCTTCTTAACTCACAGCCATCCACATTCATTTCTCAACCCGGACCTTGGTCTAGTGCTGTCAGCAGTCACGGCTACTACTTTTTCTCCTAGACCCATGATGTCTACCCAATATTTCGATGTACTTGCATGACATTTTTATTAAAATTATCATCCTGGGGAAGTCTTACAAATAAAGACGAAACGTTGATGAATATATAAAAAAAAATATTTCTTGTTTTTTCCTTTTTCATTTCCCATTACGTCGGATTACTCTCATTCCTATATATATATATATATATATATATATATATATATATATATATATATGTAAAAATAAAAATGGAATAAAGAATAAGCAATTCAACAACTAACAAAAATAAACTCAAAAACTCATGTTGTAAAGTTCCACCGAGATATTTCGGTCGTAGATACGACCATTTTCGATCAGTTAATAAACTTTATTTCAAAACGGAAAAGTTTTTAAATTTATACAGAGAATGCGATTGGAAGAAAATGTCACGTGCAGAGAACAACAAAAAGGGGAGAAAAAGGAATGCGAGGAATGTTATGAAAAGAGAAAGAAAAAGAAGATGAAAAAGAGGAAGAAGAAGAAAGAGAGACCAATCAACCAGTATCTTTAGAACGTTAGTTGAAGAAGACGAAACGAAGAAGAAGAGAAAGCGAGAGCAAACGTGAGACAGGGTAAATCGACATTTTGTTGTCGAAAACTATTAAAGAAGAAAAAAAGAGAGAGAAAAAATCAGTGCTTAGATATCGCCTGCTGATTGAATTCGGGCTGAGAACGTCAAAAGTCTACAGGATTAGTAGTAATTGGAGCAGCTAACGTCGAGGGACGAAACAAGGGAAGAGGAGGAGGCATGGGAGGAGGGGAAGGGGGAAGAAGAGAGACAAGGGTTAAAAGTTAGCCAGAGTCATATTCATTTAGATTCATCTCGTATAAAATCGATCTAGCCGAAGGAAAGGAAATATTATAGAAACCTTGTCTTTGGGCAATGGTGTTCTTATGACATAGGATCAGACAGGATTCTGTAAGACGTCGAAGTTTGGTGTCATGAATATGTTTGATAGGGATTGCCTTATGGGTATTGAAGTGATGACCGGAAGAGATCATATGAGTGCATAGTGCATTTGAGGTATCGCCGTTTTTTATGGCACGATTATGTTCATATATTCGTTTCTTTAACGGACGTTGTGTCTCGCCGAAATATATTTTTCCACAGTCGGCGCAGGGAATAGTATAAATTCCAGCTGTAGTGGGTGATGAAAAGAACTTTATTTTTGTTTTTATGCATTTGTAAAATGTTTTTGATGGTGAGTGAGGTAGCTTGGATAATTCTAAAACTATGTTGTGAAAGCGAAGAAAAGAGATGTGTGTTACGAGAGTTAGTGGGAAGGAAAACATTCCTTAATATGGATTGTGTATTATTAGGAGATGTGTCAGTATTTTTGATCTTTTTTAGATGTATTTGAAACGCTTTCTTTTTAGCAGAAAGAATGACGTGTTTGGGATATTTTAAAGTAGTGAGAGAGGATTCTATTTTATTATATTCCTGAGAGAGATGTTCAGGGCTGCAAATACGCAGAGCCCTGAGATAAAAAAACGATTATCATGCTATTTTTTATATAGTTATTATGATGTGAATAATAATGTAAGTAATCATTTTTGTTGGTTGGTTTGCGATGGACTTGAAATGAAAGGCTGTTATTGTTTTTGAGGATGAGAATGTCAAGGAAAGCTAAAGAATTGTTTTGTTCACTTTCCAAAGTGAACTTAATGGAAGGTTCGACTTTGTTGAGTGCTTGTGCTAATGTTTATTATATATATATAAGAAAGGACGGATGAGAGTAATCCGACGTAATGGGAAATGAAAAAGGAAAAAACGAAGAGATATTTTTGATATATTCATCAACGTTTCGTCTTTATTGTAAGACTTCCGCAGGATGATAATTTTAAGAAAAATGTCATGCAAGTACATCGTGTGTAAAATACACACGTGTGCACAAATTAGTAGATACACAAGTACATATATATATATATATATATATATATATATATATATATATATATATATATATATATATATATATATAAATAGCAGACGCAAAAATATACACAAATATCCATACACGGATAAACACATATATTCATTTACAAAGATTAAAATCTTATCATCAGAGGAATTACATAGATGGATAAGTTGGTAGTGGAAAAGCCAAAATTCAAAATTTGAAAAAATATTAAGTAATGGAGAGTGAGAGTGTGCGTGTAAGAATATGGGGTCTGTCCAGTTGGTGAATGTCCGTAGATAAGGTGTCAGGTGACAGGAGATTTAAAAATGGAAAAAATGGGTTTCGTGAAGGCAGCGTTGAAAAAGTTAAAAAATGAAGTAACTCCAATAGAAAGATGTTTAGTTCAATCGTAGATGAAACGCACTTATTCGGAAGTAATTTTGAGAATTAGGGCCATTTTAAAATACTTCCGTGGACCGAGAATGAAAGTAGTTTATCAGAGGTTGAGAATGGGCTGTGTATATGAAACGCAGTCAGTCGGAGATTTAAGTAGTGACTTTGATCGAGTCTAAGAAAAGCGGCAACTCTAGTTGGAGACAAAGCCAAGTGAAGAAGTGGCGAGAAGGGATAAAGATAAAAGATAAAGAAGGTGGTTGATAGGGTTAGTTAAATCAACTATGGCTTCTGCTGGGAGAAGAGAAGGGGAAGGGTTTGTTTGGTTACTGTTCATTGCTAGTAAGCAATAAACCAGGAGCGAGTTGGGGTGGGGGTATCCATCTATGTAATTCATCTGATGATAAGATTTTAATCTTTGAAAAGCCTTGGCTTAAGGAAATAAAAATAAACATGTTTTTACCGAGTACACCTTGCATTGAACAATCGAAGTTGAAATAGATTTGTCATTCGTACATATTTATCTTTCTTCTTTCATTTATATATTGTCACGACGGGACCTCTGTTGGGAACGACAGATTTGCGAACATGACAAAGATAATTAAAAGAAAAAGAAAAGTCCGGGGATTTGGCTCATAGGATGATCCCAGGTTCTATAATCAATGACAGAACGTGAAAGGATGGGGATTTCTCCTGGTTAAGACCGCATAGAGTAGGGAGGAAGTGAAGCATGCACAAAAACAACAACGCGAACACCGAGACAAAATGTAAATATTTATTTATTTATAGATACTAAAATAAGGGGATAAATATATTTATAAAAACAAAACAAAAGAAAACATGAAAACAAAAGTCTAGTATTAAAAGGGGGGAGGATTGTCTATCTTAGTCTTATAGCAGCAGGATTCATTTCCACACAAACATATACATATACATATAGATAACCCTGGATGCGAGTGTCCGAGTAATCAAGAAGTTGTCAACTTACGGGCAAGTATCCCGTTTATTTGGGATTCGGTGTTCCTGGCAAATTCATAATAGGTACGCATCTCTCTGCGTCCTGTCGTTTTCGTTTCATAAACGTGTATTTTGGGGATTTCTCAGGAAGGATGTTCTGTCTCTCACTGAGATTCATATACATTTTTATCAGGAAACAATCTCGGAGTCGCTTATTCTGCATTCGAATGTCTCCCGGTCTTTGACAGTATCTCTGAAGAAACGTGTCTCCAGGCTTTCGCATGCCTCGCATGAGGTTATCACCTCATTTCCATGTAGTCGCTGTCTTTCTCGCGCGCGGCTGAAGTTCACGTCTTAACCCGTCGACTGCCGTATCCCTGACTGCTGTCTCTCGTGCGGTTGTACTCAAAAAGACCGTGATTCCTCCTTCCTCGCGGTCGGTTAACATCCTTTGCCTCCCCTTTCTCCTCCTCCCGTCTTCTTCTTGGTCGTGTCAGCTAAAAATAGACATGATCGCACAGGGTCCAACCTGGCTGATGAAATCGGTCCCCGAATTTCGTCATGTATAAGTTTGGTGAAAACTGAATCCTATCTGAATATATATATATATATATATATATATATATATATATATATATATATATATATATATATACTATTGATGTCTTTCGCAGTTTCCTACTTTTAATCTCGATAGGTCTCCCTTCATTTGTAACAATATATATATATATATATATATATATATATATATATATATATATATATATGTATATATATATTTATTTTTAAATACAGATTTTAATCAGACATGGACCAGTGGTTTCTGACAAAAAACGGATTTAATTCCCGATTCCGTCTTCTTCAGCATAGTCTGAAATAGTAAATGATGGAATTTCTTCAAAAAACACTTATAACCGTTATGAAACGCTATGTACACAGAATTTTGAAATGGAGGACCGGCGAGACGCTTAGATCAGAAAAGGCCGTTAAATAAGAGATTCTATATTTAGAAGTGAAGAACGAGAAGGGAGGAAGAAAGAAAGAAAGAAAGAAAGAAAAGAGAGAAAGAAAGAAAGAAAGGAGGGGAAAAATAAAATAAAATAAAATGAAATAAAATTTATAATAATAAAATATTATTTTTATATTTATATATATTATTTTTAGATGTAGAAAATAATTAAGGGTACGCAACTCTAATTAATTAAATTATCTAAAAAAGGGGAGGTTACTATTTATTATTATATAAAATATATATATGTATACATAAATTTCCGATTGTTTCAATTAATAAATATCAATTTAAAGTAAAGATATAAATATAGATAAATATATAAATAAAAAATCAATGAATGAAAAATCAATATATAAATAAAAAATCAAAAATCAATATATAAATAAAAAATAATCAATATATGAATAAAAAATCAATATATAAATAAAAAATAAAAAATCTATATATAAATAAAATAAAATAAAAAAATCAATATATAAATAAAAAATTCGATATATAAATATATAAATGTATATAAAAAATAATAATATGCAAATAAAAATCAAAATGTAAATAAAAATCAAAATATAAATATATAATTATATAAATAAAAATAAAAATATAAATAAATCAATATATAAATGAAAAATCAATATATAAATAAAAAATATATAAAAAATATATAAATAAAAAATATAAATAAAATATCAAAATTCATATATAAATATATAAATAAAAAATCAAAATTCATATATAAATAAAATATATATATATATAAATCAAAAATCAAAAATCAAAATCAATATATAAATAAAAAATCAATATATAAATAAAAAATAAAAAAATAAATATACACATACACACGTACATATACACATATACATACACACACATACATATATATATATATATATATATATATATATATATATATATATATATATATATATATATATATATACATATATACACACGTATGCATGTGTAAAATAAAAAAATCAATATATAAATAAAAAATCAATATATAAATAAATAAAAATTCGAAAAATAAAATTTTAAAATTTTAAATTTAAAGAAGAAAGAGGGAAAAATTGAGAAAGGAAAAAAGGGTTGTGATCAGGTTCGTAGAACGAGAAGTCTGCAGTGGAAGTATATAAGTGTCTGAAAAATGTATGTAGGGCTCTAGGAAGGCTTAAGTCACTCGATCCATCCAATAAATAAGGAGTGCTTGTTTACGATGTATACAGCCCTTAAAAACCTCATCGCGTACATTTAAACATCTGGTGTTTGGGTTCATGATGGCCTTAAAAATATGGAACTTCTCAGCATTACACAAATGGCAAACATTAGATATAGGTGAATAAATGGGTTTTCTCTCTATGATTTTCCAATTTATAGAAAAGGGAGTTCCTTCTTCTTTTAGTTCCCAAATTCGTTTAGCCAAAGATGTGTTTGCGCGATCTTTGTATCTAAAGGAATATAGGTGTGAATAATACCTTTGTTTAAAGGAACCTTGTATCATGCCGTAGTATACATCTGTACTGTTATCAGTTTGACTCGTAACCACAGCTTTGTATACAACTGAGTCAACTTTACAATTTCCCTCGAGGGGGTAAGAATTTTTATTTTGGCATGAGCATCCGGTGTCGACTGCCGTGCTTTGTTCTCTGGTGATGTAACTCCTTATGGGCCGCATGGTTGAGTAGCTGACATTGATGGTGTTTTTATTGAAAAACTTATGTAAACTGTTTGTTGGAGGGAAATGTTTGTTTAATAAAGAGAGAAAAATATGACCTACTCTTGATTTTGTTCTGCTGGAGAAGGGCGGCGAAAACCAGATAATCGATCTCCTCTTTTTGCGGCTGTTGTTCTGTGGAATATTCTGGTTTGGGATGTATGAGATTCCATCATGGAATCCGCTGTCGCGGAGGGCTTTATTATAATATAGAGCGGCCTGTGTGAAAACTTCATAATTGGAGGAGAGGTTTGAAATTCTAAGGCTTATATTTTTAGTAAAGTTTTTGAGGATTGATGGTGGATGGCATGAGCTTTTATGGATATATTGGAGTGATTCATTCGGTTTATGGTAGGGTTTGTGAGTATTATTTTCGAGGTTAAGAGTAGAATCGAGGAAATCTATTTGCTTTAAATTAGTAGTGATAGTGATTTTAAAGCCTAAAGTTTAGGCTTAAATTAGTAGTGATAGTGATTTTAAAGCCTAAATTGTAAAGTTGACTCAGTTGTATACAAAGCTGTGGTTACGAGTCAAACTGATAACAGTACAGATGTATACATTTATATATTTATATATCGAATTTTTTATTTATATATTGATTTTTTTATTTTATTTTATTTATATATAGATTTTTTATTTATATATTGATTATTTTTTATTTACATATTGATTTTTGATTTTTGATTTATATATTGATTTTTCATTTATATATTGATATTTTAATTATATATTGATTGATTTTTTATTTATATATTGATTTTTTATTCATTGATTTTTTATTTATATATTTATCTATATTTATATCTTTACTTTAAATTGATATTTATTAATTGAAACAATCGGAAATTTATATATACATATATATATTTTATATAATAATAAATAGTTACCTCTCCTTTTTTAGATAATTTAATTAATTAGAGTTGCGTACCCTTAATTATTTTCTACATCTAAAAATAATATATATAAATATAAAAATAATATTTTATTATTATAAATTTTATTTTATTTTATTTTATTTTTCCCCTCCTTTCTTTCTTTCTTTCTCTCTTTTCTTTCTTTCTTTCTTTCTTTCTTTCTTCCTCCCTTCTCGTTCTTCACTTCTAAATATAGAATCTCTTATTTAACGGCCTTTTCTGATCTAAGCGTCTCGCCGGTCCTCCATTTCAAAATTCTGTGTACATAGCGTTTCATAACGGTTATAAGTGTTTTTTGAAGAAATTCCATCATTTACTATTTCAGACTATGCTGAAGAAGACGGAATCGGGAATTAAACCCGTTTCTTGTCAGTAACCACTGGTCCATGTCTGATTAAAATCTGTAATTAAAAATAAAAATATTACGCTCTTAATTTAATTTAATTCAGCACTCTACTGGTATTTCCCTTTTATTCTTTATTGAGTATATCTTTATACTTTATATATATATATATATATATATATATATATATATCATCTTGAAAGCCTATCAATATTATCTCTTGGACAAATCGGTGTCCTTTTGTATGTATCCTGCTTTTCTTTTCATTAATTAATCAACTGTTCGCTGTTAATTACCAACGGACGCGCAACACGAACGGCGTTTTTGTCTTTCTATTTCAAGACATCCCGACGGGAATTGATCGCAATGGTGGCTTTTAATGGCGCCCATATTAAACAGACGCTATTTTTGTTGAAGCCGTCGTTTCGTACAGGAGAGGTGTCTATTTCCCGGCTCTCCGCAGAGCAAGGTGAAATCATGAAACTCAAACTTATGTGTATTATTATTTGTACTCACTAGGAGTTCTCACACAGTTCATCGTGAG
>OY744546.1:2794368-2814368 GCA_963556195.1 Sepiola atlantica
TGTGTGTGTGTGTGTGTGTGTGCCTGAAGAAAAGTGGGGATAAAATGATCCGACGTAATGTAAAATAAAAAAAAGGAAAGCCAAAAACTGTGATTTATGAATTCATCAACGTTTCGTCTTTATTGAAAGACTTCCTCGGGATAAAGAAAGCAATGTAGAAAAATCATACAGAATATTAATTTTGATTTGTCAGAAAGTGTCCAGACTTCGGCATGGTTGTTGACGTGAACAAGAAGAGAACGAAAAACATGATTTTGGTTATAGCATCATCAGCAGTGGCCTTTCTCCTCTTTTCCCATCCTAGTTTAGAATAAACGGCAGATTCGTACTTCCGCACCCCCCGTCACCCCTATCTACTGCCAGCCAAGCTTGGCTGTCACATATTTTGACCCAGACAAATTTCCTAGCTAAAATAGCTATAAACTAATCAATCCCATTCATTTTGCGTCCTTTGAAGGAAACAAGCCACTGCTGATAACTCTACAAACAAAATCATGATTTTCACTCTCTGCTTGTTCATGTCAACAAAGTCTGGACACTTTCTGATAAATCAAAATTAATATTCTGTATGATTTTTCTACATTGCTTTCTTCATCCTGAGGAAGTCTTTCAATAAAGACGAAACGTTGATGAATACATAAATAACATAGTTTTTGGCTTTCCTTTTTTCATTTTATAAATATATATATATGGAAAGAGTAGAAATAAATGACATTATTTACTAGTTCCAACAATTCAAGATCAACAACGGTTAAGTGTACGATCGTTTCAGAGACGTTTAGGAATTATTTTTATTCATTGTTTTTTACATGAATTAATAAATAAAATATATATATATATATATATATATATATACTTTTTTTAATTTTTATTAATTGTATACGAACATAAAAGTAATCCATGGACACGTGTTTCTGGCTCACAGTTGTCATCAGAATGGCTAACATAGACAGGGATCGAACCTTCAATGGATTACTTTTATGTACGTATAAAATTAATATTATATATATATTAACAAAAAATATGTCCTCTAAAGTTAAGGATTGGTTGTTGAAGAAGAGAGTGAAAAACATGATTTTGGTAGTAGCGTTATCAGCAGTGGCATGTCTCCTTCAAAGGACGTGAGATGAATGGGATTGATGGCTTCGACTTGTTAGTGTATAGCTATTTTAGCTAGGAAGGTATTCGGGGTCAAAATATGTCAAAGTCAAGCTTGGCTGGCAGTAGATAAGGGGGACGGAGTGGGAAGTATGAATCTACCGTTTATTATATATATATATATATATATATATATATATATATATATATATATATATATAAGACATGGATTAAGGAAAGAACAAATAATATCCTTTAATTGAATATACCTCGTTTTGAATAACTGAAGACGTAATAGATTTGTTATTGTTACATATTTGATTTCTCTTCTTTCATGTGTCTCTCTCTCTCTCTCTCTCTCTCTCTATATATATATATATATATATATATATAAGGAGATTGTAGTTTGCTTGAAGCATTGCTGGTAAATGTAAGTGCAGATTAGTCGTCCGAGGCTATAGCAATGCGATGTGGTTGCCGTAAGATGGAAAAGTGAAAAGAAATAAACGCAGGGAGAAAGTGAAACTCAAAACGATTTATTAATAACTTCACGAAAACTGATTAAATACCAAATAGTAAATACTGTCCGGTAAGTAACAGTTCGGCAAAGGGTAATCTTAAATTTTCGAAAGAAAAACTTTCATTATCAGAAGACAACAATAAATGACTGAGTGGGTCGAAGAAAAACGGGAAAAACCGGTGTCAGAACATCGAAATACGGCAGAAAACAATTGGACGTAGGAACGCAGAAAATGTCAAAATTCTATTAAGCAATTATATAACTAAAGTTAAAATATTATAAACATTTGTTTAATAATATACTAATTTTTATAATTTTATTATGTTTTATTTTATATGATTCATTAATTAATTTTTTTTCTCTTTATTCAATTCAAATTTAAATTTACGTGTGGGCTGTTATTGTCAAAGGGGGATAACTTATTTAAAAAATATATTTAGAAATGAGATTTTAAATTTGAGAAGGAATTTGAATTGTGGACGGGGGAATAAGAAGAGATTATGGGGAAGGGGGGGCTATGGAAAAAAGTTCTACATCGGTAGTACCGTTAGGCCTCTACACCAACGCATTAAAGAGCATCTAAACACCCACATTTCTTCCTTCCATAAACACTTAATATCATGTGGCAACACACATCGCTCCATTAGTGTCCGCATCCTCAACTCCGTCCGCAATATAGGTCAGCTTCGAATTTCGGAAGCTATTCTAATCTCTAAATTTCGTCCACCCTTGAATAACAGATTCGAGTTGTCTTCTCCCTTCATCCTCTGATTCTTACATCCTCACACTCCCAACTTACTTGCCTTTGTCTCCTCTTTATTTGCCAACGCCACCCACCCCACATTTTTTTTTTGCTTGCCTTTGTCTCCTCGGTATTTGCCAGCGCCACTTATCCCACATTTTTACACTTTACGTATTATAATTGTGGAATGGAATGATATGCACTTTATTTACACGCATTTAGACCTAGTGATTTTATGGGTATGCATATATTCATGTATGTGAATATGGGTGTATTCTCTCTCATGTGTGTGTATGTGTATGCTCAATAAAATAAAATAATAGTAGAAAATAAGAAAATTAAAATAAAGGAAATAAAAGATTGAAATTAGGATGAATGAGGAAAGAAAAAATAAATAAAGAAAGAAAAAATAAATTATAGTAATAAAAGAATAAATTAAATATATTAATAGATTATAATAACAAGGGAGAATTGAGGAAGGAAAAAAGAAAAGAAAAAAAAAATAGTAAATGTAAAATAAGTGAATCTATGACTCAATAGATAGAATAAATTTATACAAATTTACTTCTAGGAGTATTTTCCTCTTCAATTAACTATAAAAAATAAAAAAGAAAGAAAGAAGAAAGGAAAGAGTGAATGAATGAATAAATAGTACATTTTATTTTATTTTTATTTTTATTTGTTTATCTTTATTTTAATTTTATTTTTGTGTGTTTATTTATTTATTTGTTTATTTTTATCTTATTTATTTATTTATTTTTTCCATAGTCCCCCCTTCCCCATAATCTCTTCAATATCCCCCCCCCCCCTTCCCCTGTTACAACGGTTCCCTCCTTCGCTCGGGATAGTGTTGTGGAAGTGAAACCTATGTAAGAATTAGTTTTTTTTTTTATTGTTGTCCGAGATACATTCTCCCATAGACTCACCCTACATCTCTCCGACACTAGCTCTATATGCCAACACCTAAAAAAACATAATTGCACCCCCTCCCAATATAGAAACATCCTTGTTAACAATACCAAAATAATACACCATGATACCAATATCAAAAAATTAAAAATACTCGAAGCCCTCTACATAAAAACTAAACATCCCACAATTAATAATGTCAATTATCAAACTAGTCGCAACATTTTAAAGTGTCTAGCATAATAATTAACATTACCAAATTCTTAGCCATTAGGTAGTTATGCGCTTGAATTGTATGCACTTTATTTAACGTCATCAATTTCTTAACGGTTTAAACAGTCAAACTTTAAATCTCTCGTATGTGTAGAACGCCATCACGCTCTCATGTACATTTCAACTTTACAGACGCTTTTTCAAATATAAACTACTTGCCGTTATAATTCAAAAATGAGCACAACAGTAAAGACACTAAAACTAATACCGCCTGAAGATGATTTGACGATTCAAATCGGAAGTACTTGCAAAAAAGAAAAAAGAATGGAACAAGACAGCCATGGATCATATTTATATCAATTTGACCGACACATTAGATGGACAATTCGGAAAATTGAAAAAAAAAAAAAGTCGCATCAAACAAAACCACTCCGTGTTATTTAATAATGTTTGCCTAAATATATATATATATATATATATATATATATATATATATATATATATATATATATATATATATATATATATATATATATATGTATGACCTGGGTGGACTGTATGGATTCAACAAAAGTATGTTTTTGGATTGATATGTTTGATGTTATGTATTTTTATGTATTTGTATATATAATTTTATATATTTTCAAAGCGTAATTTTATTGCCTGTAGTAGTATAACTGCGGTAATGGTCCTCTGAAGAGAAGAATTATCTTTGAAAACTCATGAGCTAAGGACTTAAGGATGCTTTGCATGAACTTTGAATTCTAATAAAATTTGATTGACACCTTATTTTATTACTTCATTTTATATTATAATATTAATGCTCTATCCAGTATATTGAGCTTCAGTTTTTTTATCCGGATGTTTCACTAATTATAAGATATTAGTTGACGCTTATATCTTTTGTTGGATTGCTTCATATATATATATATATATATATATATATATATATATATATATATATATATATATATATATATATATATATATATATATATAATGAAGTATGGATTATGTAAATACGCATATAATGTAAATGTGTCGATTTCAATTGACCAGACAAAAATCATAGCCTTCCTCCCTTACTCGTGAAGTGTCAAAGGTATAAAAATACACCCCCCCCCCGATACTTAGGTCTGACCCATTTCTGAAATCTCAATTAAAAATGCACCGTTTTTATTTACAATTATTTGAATTTAATCACGTGACTCTTTTAATTGGGGATCTGTGGTTTCCTCATCAATGAATATGTAAAAAACGGACATTTATTTTTTCCCATTAGCTGATTTATAAGAGTTCCAGTTGAAACCTGTCATGACGTGTCGCCAGATGTTTATGTTTATATATATATATATATATATATATATATATATATATATATATATATACAGGGTGGGCCAAAATAAGGGTCCTATCTTTAAATTTGAATAACTTGAATTTGAATAACTTCCACAAAATAAAAGTTAAACTCACCAAACTTTATGTGTGTGTAGACTGACCCTTCCGAGATTTTTTGAAATAAACAAAACAAATTTTAGCCGAAAAACACTTCTTAAAACTTACAAAAACTAAAGTATTGTTTTTTTACACTGTTTTGAGTTTTTTAAGCAAAAATAATGTTTTCTAAATGAGGGTACGTTCCTTAGGGCTAATACGGCTCATGCTTGCTTCGGAAGGGGTCCTTTACTTATTCTAAAAAAAAAAAAAAAAAAATCAATAAATAAAAAAGTTATGAATTTTTAAAAATAGGACCCTTATTTTTGCCCACCCTGTATATATATATATATATATATATATATATATATATATATCCCTATCGTTTGTCTGTACCGCTTAGGTTTGAAATAATATTTTCATCACAAAACGCGTAGATTGAATGGACGCATTTTAAGGACAACCGGACGCAATTTGAAGCCATCCAAGCAATCCTATCTCATTGTCTCTCGGTTTCTGACTCTCAGACTTCCGGAATATTTCCTTGTTTCGTTTGCTTTCTTAATCGCCATTCTCGTCGCCTCATCGTAATTCACCATCCATAATTTCGCCATTATATCGTAACACACACTGATTTTCTGCTTGATCACATTTTTTTCTTCATAAAAATCGATCTTTTTGTTCAACTCGTGTCAATGACTTTTCAATTATCGCTTATCGCTGTCAGCATGAATTGAAAGCAAAAAATGGAAATTCAGTTATAATTCGTTTGAGATTGTGCGTCGTCTAAACGTATGAAAAGGATATTAAAATGTCTAACATTTTTATATCTCAATTCACATTCAACTCACATGGACAATATGAACGTAAATATATCTGCAAATTACATATAAAATGTTTAGGTCAAATGTATTGGTGAAGACAGTAATTTAAAGGGGTACGAGGGATTGTCTGCCCTTTCCCCGACCGAATAAGACCCGGATGAAAATACAAGTGACCTCTATTTATGTCTCTCTCCGCCTCTCTCCGCCTCTCTCTTTCTCTCTCTTTCTCTCTCTTTCTCTTTCTTTCTCTCTCTCTCTCTCTTTCTCTCTCTCTCTCTCTCTTTCTCTCTCTCTCTCTCTTTCTCTTTCTCTCTTTTTCTCTCTCTCTTTCTCTCTCTCTTTCTCTCCCTCTCTCTCTCTTTCTCTCTTTTTCTCTCTCTCTTTCTCTCTCTCTTTCTCTCCCTCTCTCTCTCTTTCTCTCTTACTCTCTTTCTCTCTCTCTCTTTTTCTCTCTCTCTTTCTCTCTCTCTTTCTCTCTTTCTCTCCCTCTCTCTCTCTTTCTCTCTATCTCTTTCTCTCTTTCTCTCCCTCTCTCTTTCTCTCTCTCTTTCTCTCTTTCTCTCTCCCTCTCTCTTTCTATCTCTCTTTCTCTCTCTCTTTCTCATTTTCTCTCTCTCTATTTCTCTCTTTCTCTCTCTCTATTTCTCTTTCTCTATTTCTCTATTTCTCTTTCTCTCTTTCTCTCTTTCTCTCTCTCTTTCTCTCTTTCTCTCTCTTTCTCTTTCTCTCTCTTTCTCTCTCCCTTTCTCTCTTTCTCTCTCTTTCTCTCTGTCTCTCTTTCTCTCTTTCTCTCTTTCTCTCTTTCTCTCTCTTTCCATTTCTGTCTTTATCTCTCTCTCTTTCTCTCTCCCTTTCTCTCTTTCTCTCCCTCTCTCTTACTCTTTCTCTCTTTCTCCCTCTTTCTTTCTCTCTCCCTTTCTCCCTCTATCCTATCTACGGTTCACTGCTTTCTTTTCGGAGAAATTTAATAAACACGTGAACCGTAACAACATGTGTCATTGTTGCATTTTTTAAGTTACCAGCGTGCGCTTTGAAGCAAAGATGGCGGACTTCGGTATACTACTAAACGATCACTAACATCACCGTCATCAGACATGAGTCAACTCACAGCATAATGCTCTACTTGTTTGGCGATTGTACCGATATCACAGAGATGTTGGACTTCTTTATTGGCTCATATAATCGACGTTTAGGCAAATGTGTTTTATTCTTAAGGTAATGATGAATCAGTTAAAAAGATGTCTTTAAAGGATTTTTGTAATACAAACATATTGCGTTCCCACGTTTTCATGTATTCGTATTTGAGGAAATGCCTTCATAACACATGGTTTCTTATGAAGGCATTTTGCCTCTATCTTTATGTTTAAAATTCTAAAGATGCTTAAAAAATGAACTACCAGCGACCATACGCGCGATTTAAGTTCTATTTAAAACAGACATTTGCACCGTCAGTCCACACAAGATCGGACGCCACTTCTAGAAAACCAGGAAGGATTATTACGAAAAAAAGAAAAGGTTAATACCTTTTATCTGTCTAAAGCTCTGTCGACGCTTATTATATCAAGCGAAATATCAGATAAAAATGTCAAGATGAAGAAAAAAATATTTTGATTTTTGTATTTAGATTTTAATAAAAAAATATCTGCACATTTTTTTATGAAGGCATTTTGCCTCTATCTTTATATATATATATATATATATATATATATATATATATATATATATATATATATATATATATTAAGTGTTTTAAGGTTCATATTTTTTTTAAAAGCATCTATTGTTAAATTTAAGAAGGAATAGGTAAAATAAATACCTTTTGAAGCATAAAGATGCGATATCAATTTTTTTTATAAAAAAGAAAAGTAATAAATCGAAACCGATTTTTTTTTTCTTTTTATTATAAACTAGCATTTTTTTTTTTGTTAGTTTAAAGTGATACAGATATTTCGCCAAATTCTTGGCATCATCGGTTTGGCGAAATATCTGTATCACTTTAAACTAACAAAAAAAAAATGTTAGTTTATAATAAAAAAAAATTAAAAAATCGGTTTCAGTTTATTATTTTTCTTTTTTATAAAAAAAAAATTGATATCGCATCTTTATGCTTCAAAAGGTATTTATTTTACCTATTCCTTCATATATATATATTAATTTAAAATACATATTAGTAAATTATTTTACCTACATACGCCAGCGTTTCAAGCTTTCACTCTCATCAGTGTAAGGAATAATAATCTCACACGGTCGCGAGGTTCGAACCCCTGCTACAGAATCAACCTAGACTCCGCATCATAACCACGAGACATTACCACGTCAAGAAGGGAATTTAATTTCTATTTATGCGAAGGGAGGCACATATACAGGGTGGGCCAAAATAAGGGTCCTATCTTTAAATTTGAATAACTTGAATTTGAATAACTTCCACAAAATAAAAGTTAAACTCACCAAACTTTATGTGTGTATAGACTGACCCTTCCGAGATTTTTTGAAATAAACAAAACAAATTTTAGCCGAAAAACACTTCTTAAAACTTACAAAAACTAAAGTATTGTTTTTTACACTGTTTTGAGTTTTTTAAGCAAAAATAATGTTTTCTAAATGAGGGTACGTTCCTTAGGGCTAATACGGCTCATGCTTGCTTCGGAAGGGGTCCTTTACTTATTCTAAAAAAAAAAAAATTTTTTAAATCAATAAATAAAAAAGTTATGAATTTTTAAAAATAGGACCCTTATTTTTGCCCACCCTGTAGAAAGACTAGCTAGAGAATTCAGCGAACGTTGTCGGAGAATGCCTTATCATTATTCAACTTTAACATGCTATTACTATTACTACCCCCCTAGTTAATAATATTTTCATTATAATATATTTTTCAAAAATCTCTACTAATAATTATATGGTTTAACATTTGAAACTTTGTTGTTCTTGTTACTATATTCGATCCTAATAATTACTATATCATTTATCAATCTTATCTAGTTAATTGTTTAAATTTGTTTACTATTCTTACTAACTATTATTACTATTGATTTTTATTATAATTATTATAATATTTTCAATCAAAATATAAAATGTATTATTTATATATCTTGAACGTATTAATTATTTGAATTACTAGCCATTATCATCCCCATTAATTATCATCAGCATTATTTAACCAATTATTATTTAACCAATTTATTGATTATACCTTGCAAATATTTTGATTCAAATTGAGTTTCGAAACTTAGCTTAATGACCAAACGCTACCGTAATAATAATAATAATAATAATAATAATAATAATAATAATAATAATAATAATAATAATAATAATAATAATAATAATAATAATAATAATAATAATAATAATAATAATAATAATAATAATAATAATAATAATAATAATAATAATAATAATAATAATAATAATAATAATAATAATAATAATAATAATAATAATAATAATAATAATAATAATAATAATAATAATAATAATAATAATAATAATAATAATAATAATAATAATAATAATAATAATAATAATAATAATAATAATAATAATAATAATAATAATAATAATAATAATAATAATAATAATAATAATAATAATAATAATAATAATAATAATAATAATAATAATAATAATAATAATAATAATAATAATAATAATAATAATAATAATAATAATAATAATAATAATAATAATAATAATAATAATAATAATAATAATAATAATAATAATAATAATAATAATAATAATAATAATAATAATAATAATAATAATAATAATAATAATAATAATAATAATAATAATAATAATAATAATAATAATAATAATAATAATAATAATAATAATAATAATAATAATAATAATAATAATAATAATAATAATAATAATAATAATAATAATAATAATAATAATAATAATAATAATAATAATAATAATAATAATAATAATAATAATAATAATAATAATAATAATAATAATAATAATAATAATAATAATAATAATAATAATAATAATAATAATAATAATAATAATAATAATAATAATAATAATAATAATAATAATAATAATAATAATAATAATAATAATAATAATAATAATAATAATAATAATAATAATAATAATAATAATAATAATAATAATAATAATAATAATAATAATAATAATAATAATAATAATAATAATAATAATAATAATAATAATAATAATAATAATAATAATAATAATAATAATAATAATAATAATAATAATAATAATAATAATAATAATAATAATAATAATAATAATAATAATAATAATAATAATAATAATAATAATAATAATAATAATAATAATAATAATAATAATAATAATAATAATAATAATAATAATAATAATAATAATAATAATAATAATAATAATAATAATAATAATAATAATAATAATAATAATAATAATAATAATAATAATAATAATAATAATAATAATAATAATAATAATAATAATAATAATAATAATAATAATAATAATAATAATAATAATAATAATAATAATAATAATAATAATAATAATAATAATAATAATAATAATAATAATAATAATAATAATAATAATAATAATAATAATAATAATAATAATAATAATAATAATAATAATAATAATAATAATAATAATAATAATAATAATAATAATAATAATAATAATAATAATAATAATAATAATAATAATAATAATAATAATAATAATAATAATAATAATAATAATAATAATAATAATAATAATAATAATAATAATAATAATAATAATAATAATAATAATAATAATAATAATAATAATAATAATAATAATAATAATAATAATAATAATAATAATAATAATAATAATAATAATAATAATAATAATAATAATAATAATAATAATAATAATAATAATAATAATAATAATAATAATAATAATAATAATAATAATAATAATAATAATAATAATAATAATAATAATAATAATAATAATAATAATAATAATAATAGCAATAATGATAACAATAATAATATTAATAATAATAATAATAACAATAATGATAACAATAATAATAATGATAATGATGATGATGATGATGATGATAATAATAATAATAATAAGAAGAAGAAGAAGAAGAAGTCTCCTCAGGCCTCCAGTATGCTCCACCTCTTTTCGTTCATCACCGCTGATGACCTTGTGTTGCGATACCGCAAGGTCATCAGCGGTGATGAACGAAAAGAGGTGGAGCATACTGGAGGCCTGAGGAGACTTGTTGTCACTCAGACTCCAGGGAATACCACAGGTTGTCGGCAGTGGGTGACCACTGATGATGACCAGTGTGATAACTCCTAGTGAGTAAATAATAATAATAATTAAATTTAGTTTTCAAAATCCTATTAAAAATAATTTGCTAAAAACAAAATCGGTATAGTAAAGCAAAAGAAAAATTAAAAGTAAAAAAACTCCCGGGCAACGCCGGGTAGGAACAGCTAGTCTAAAAGCAAACAATGAACGTATTTCTTGAGAGAATCGCCAACGAAAGAAAGAAAGAAAAAACATTCCTAAGATACAAAGATACAAACACAAGAGAATCGATATTTTCAATTCGAACAAATTGACAGATCGATTGAATATTGATAAGTTGTTGCGCACCTACACACGTCAATCAGGGGGGATGCGGGGGGGGGGCTTCTAAGTGAAAATACATTTGAATAAACACATTTAGACTCGTTCTTCTTCTTTTTTTTCTTCTTCTTTTTCTTCTTCTTCTTTTTCTTCTTCTTCTTCTTTGATAAAAATCAAAAACATTGTTTTCTTAAATAGAAAGAAACCATCGCAATAACGGAAGCCGTAAAAAGCGTTAACATTTGAAAAGGATTCTCGAAATCATTTTCAAATTGTGAAATACAGTATTACATACATACATACATACACATTTTGACATGTATTACATACATATATACATACATAATACATATGTTGACATGTATTACATACATACACATTTTGACATGTATTACATACATATATACATACATAATACATATTTTGACATGTATTACATACATACATACATACATACACATTTTGACATGTATTACATACATACACATTTTGACATGTATTAGAGACATACATACATACATACACATTTTGACATGTATTACATACATACATACATACATACATACATACATACATACATACATACATACATACATACACATTTTGACATGTATTAGAGACATACATACATACATACATACATACATGCTTGCAGAGATACCCGTCTGAGAAGTGGAAATATAGAATAACTAGCAAGGTTACCCGGCGTCACCCGGGATCCTTATTTCCGTAAATGAAAGAAAAAAAAAAAACTAAAACTAAAAAATCTGTTCAATCATATAATTTGAAATATCAAAGTTTATTTTGAAACAGAATCGGATTAAAAATAAGTTTGCCCTGAGTGAGGTTCGAACTCACAAACGCTGTCTCTAAGTATAGTGCGGTAACCGAATGACCCACTGAGTAAGTACAAAACGACGACGCTATTAAATACATAAACCAGGCTGTCTTATTCTGTCTGTCTGTCTGTCTGTCTGTCTGTCTGTCTGTCTCGGTTTCTCTCCTTCTCTTTATATCAAAGTAGTTTTTATTCGAGTAAATTGCCCAATCGTATTCGTTGTTAGTATTACTCCCTCTCGGGCTGTTATTTTCATTGGCCAATGGCTGAACATCTTTCAAACAAAGGACTGGCTGCATGTGTGTGCGTGTATGTGCGAAAGAGAGAGATGATTAGATTTTAATCTTTGAAAAGCCTGGCTTAAGGAAAGAAAAATAAACCTGCTTGTATCGAGTAAACCTTGCATTGAACAATCGAAGTTGAAAAAGATTTGTCATTCGTACATCTTTATCTCTCTTCCTTTATTTATCTTTACAATTGCTCTATCCAGTATATTGAGCTTAAACCATTTCACTATAGGTACAATTCTCTAAAAGTATACTTTTAGTTTCATATTTTATTTTATTATATATATATAAAGCTTGAAACGATATCGTCTGTAGGTAAAAACCACTTTAATATTTAATTAAAAAATATGTATAGTTTAAGCCCCTTTAAAGATGTTATAGTCTTGAAAGTAGAGCACCGTGAAGTTGAGATAAGTTTGTTGCTATTTGCGACAAAGCAAGTTCCGGTCCAGCGTTGAACACTGTTGACAATAATAACGCTTCCCCTGCTTCCCCGGATAAGTGTATCTTAATTTCAATCATTGTCTGTGCTGATTGTCGGTACCTGTGTGGTCCCGTGCGTTTGTCTTGTAATTCTAGCCTGAATTTATGAACTGCGTTCGATCCCATGCGACTGCCTGCAAGCAACACTCCTGCACTGATGAGGGCAAAAAGCCCGAAACGATATCGTCTGTAGGTAATAAAAACTTTAATATATATATATATATATATATATATATATATATATATATATATATATATATATATAAGTGTTTTAAGGTTCATATTTTTTTTAAAAAGCATCTATTGTTAAATTTAAGAAGGAATAGGTAAAATAAATACCTTTTGAAGCATTAAGATGCGATATCAATTTTTTTTTATAAATGCTTCAAAAGGTATTTATTTTACCTATTCCTTCTTAAATTTAACAATAGATGCTTTTTAAAAAAATATGAACCTTAAAACACTTATACAAATCACGTGCTACATTCACGTTCTTCATATTTGATAGTGGGAAACAACAGCTAATCCATTTGGCCCGGCTGTAATAACAACAACAAGCCGGTAGGAGAGAGAGAAAAAAATACAAATCCGATGACATCAGGATATACTACACCGAGGATGCCAGGTTTTGGCGAAAAATCTGTATGACTTTAAACTAACAAAAAAAAATGCTAGTTTATAATAAAAAATTTTTTTAAAAATCGGTTTCGATTTATTTTTATTTTTTATAAAAAAAAATTGATATCGCATCTTAATGCTTCAAAAGGTATTTATTTTACCTATTCCTTCTTATATATATATATATATATATATATATATATATATATATATATATATATATATATATATATATATGGTGATTGGAAAGTAACGCCCTATACTTGTAAGTTATTACTGAAATATAATTCTTACAAGAATTGAATGAGGGGGGGGGCAAGTGTTATAAATTATGCGTTTTTAATTTCCTTCAGTCCTCACATTCCACGAGCCATTTTTCTGACAATGGGGGGGGGGGGAATGCTGTTTTCTGGATTGGCTGCTGTTTGCAATCCTCTCATAGTATTCATCACCATTCATCTGTCAATCTATCCATATTCTTGACCCTAATCTTCGAGTGGGTGTTTAGCCTTGATAAGTGTTGACTCATTAATAAAAGAAAGAAAGAAAAAAGAAAAAAAAAAGAAGTTCTTTGTGAAATCAGTTAATGCGGTTTCCAGTAATAAATTGCGAGCACTTAATAATAGGAAGTTACTTTCCAAAGTTCCGAATAAGTTCGTCGAACACTCTCGACTAGTCTTCTATCTGTGCCCGCTTCTAGGTACATATAGATCTTAATTTCCCTTTATTACGTGACAGTTTCTGTTGGCCGAGTGGATATGGCGACTGCTTGCAGATTCTAGGCTGACTCTGTGAACCAGGTTTGCGCCTCCCGACAATCTGAAATTGTTACTTTCCTGCACTGATGAGAGCAATAAGCTTGAAACGCTAGCGTCTGTAGGTATTAATAGTTCAATATATATATATATATATATTTCCTTAAGCCAAGGCTTTTCAAAGATGGAAATCTTATCATCAGAGGAATTATATAGATAGATAAGTTGGTAGTGAAAGAATAATAAACATAATGTTATTACAGAATATACCTTGCATTGAACAATTGAAGTTTGAAATAAATCTGGACATTCGTACATGTTTATCACTCTTCTTTCATCTATCTTTTATATATATATATATATATATATATATATATATATATATATATATATAATATAATATAAGATGCTGATATATATATATATATATATATATATATATATATATATATATATATATATTTATAATATTTTCTTTAATGATTATTTTATAGACAAAGTTCACAGTGTTCGTGTCCGACGGAGCACATCAGTAATTATTGTTTTGTTTATTTTTGTCCACATCCATTATTTGCTCAGATCGAATCTTTGGTAATTTTTTGTGGTTGCGAGGCAGACGCCATTTTGAAAACAAACGCTTTAAAGGATTTGCTGCGAAAAGTGTGTACGCGTGGGTTGGATGGGAGTAGATTAAAAAAAAACGTATATGAATATAAGTATTAAGTTGCTAAGACGCTGACTAGTTTTGTTTGACAAACATACGAACCTGTTGGACAATAGAAGAGTCGGGTCGATACATCGATTTAGTAAGCACCTGTTGATTGGGAATTAGATATTGGCAGAGAGGATAAGAATCTCTTAGTCGGTGTCTGGAGATGTTTTTTTGTTGTTGTTGTTCACTGTTTACTAGCTGATGACGCCGTTTGTTTTTTAAAAATGATCCTCGAAGAGCTGTCGTTGCAGGCGTCGATTCTGGTTATCGGACATAAATACTGGCAACAAAAAAAGAAGGTTTTAAAAAATCGTGTGTGCAGTAAAATATTGGTGGCACTTATTTCAAATAAATAAGTATGTGACCGTTAAGAAGAGTACATGATTCAATGAGTTGACAGGAAAGAATGTGAATCGCTACCGTTGGATAGTGGTTATGATTATCCTGGCCAAAATGTCCTTTTGTCTTTTCGTTGGAAGCTGCTGCTGCTGCTGTTGTTGATGATGATGATGATGATGATGATGATGATGATGATGATGATGATGATGATGATGATTGGCTGGCGCGCTGTAGAAGGGGCGGGTTAAGTTGCTGATGCTGGCTGTCGTCAGCAAGGAATCGATGAGCATTCGTTTGTGAGCCTGGAATGAAGAGAAGCGCCCCTTTTTATACTGTTCTGCCAGCTGCTGATGATATAGCGCTTTGGTGAGATCTGATTGGTCTGCTCGAAAGAAAGAAACTGAGTTGGTTTCTGTAACGTGGTGTGTTAATGTGTTCGAGGATTACATATCCGTTTTTGTTAAACAAAAACATATTTCACTTTTTATAGCAAACAATTAAAACAAAATCTTTAATCAATAAACGTCTTCATTAATGTTGACCATTAATAGACGTATATTTCGTTGACTGTCATTGGTTATTATTTGTTGACTATTATTAGATATTTGTTGACTATTATGAAATATTTGTTGACTATTATGAAATATTTGTTGACTATTATTAGATATTTATATTTGTTGACTGTTATTAAATATTTGTTGACTGTTATTAAATATTTGTTGACTATTAATAAATATTTGTTCACTATTATTAACTAATTGTTGACTATTAATAAATATTTGTTGACTATTAATAAATATTTGTTGACTATTAAATATTTGTTGACTATCATTGGTTATCATTTGTTGACTATTATTAAATATTTGTTGACTATTATTAAATATTTGTTGACTATTAATAAATATTTGTTAACTATTAAATATTTGTTGACTATCATTGGTTATCATTTGTTCACTATTATTAAATATTTGTTGACTATTATTAAATATTTGTTGACTATTAATAAATATTTGTTAACTATTAAATATTTGTTGACTATCATTGGTTATCATTTGTTCACTATTATTAAATATTTGTTGACTATTAATAAATGTATATTCTGTTTTATTTCCGTTTTTTCTTACCGACGCATGCATACTTTTTCAGTAATACATAAAATACTTTCCGGTACACGACATGTTTAGCAATTGTGGCTGGGGAATTGTGCATCCTTGCTTCACAATTACATCATTTTTAAAAAACTTAAATTGTAATTTTGTTTGGATGGGAAATCACTTTGTTACAACAGTGATCTAGACCACACGATGGACACCACGGCCTTTGTCGAAATTGAGTAACCGGAATTCAGACGAAGACAACGATCGGGCGATCACGGTCTGTGCAGTTCACATTGATATTTGATATTATTTGATATTATTTGATATTATTCTGGATACTATTCGCACATTGGTTGTTATTTTCACAACGTTTCGGCCGATGTAACCTCCGACCTTCTTCAAGTGCATTTGTTTCAAACTTGGAAATCTTTGTTTCAAACTTTCGAAATTTCGAACTGAGCCATTTATATAATCCACGGCGCTAGATTATTCTTGTTCCGTCAGCCATGGCCGGGTACAAGTATTAATTACATATTATATTATTTTTAGTTATTACGACTTGTGGTAAAGATGGAACTGTCACTTAGAAATGATTGTTAATCAACGCCTTTATCCGTTGCGCCACGTGACTGTGGATTAAGTAAAGGATTCAGTTCAAAATGTCGTATAGGTTTCGAGTTCGACATAAAGATTTCAAAGTTTTTAAAAAATGCATCTGAATAAGGTCGGAGGTTTTATCGGCCGAAACCTTGTGAAAATAACATCCTCGTTGAGAATAGTAGTCCGAATTATTCAAATGCATGTATCTCTATATTAAGAAAACCTTTTACGGAGAAAAATAAGTTGGTTTAAAATTAATTAATCTTCTTTTTGTTGTTTTTTCGTAGAAAAAAATAAAAAATAAAACCAGAATAAAAATTTTTTTTTAAATTTGAAATAAATAAAACAAGAAAAAAACAAGAAAAAAACAAGAAAAAAAATAAAATAAAATAAATAAAACAACAAAAAATAAAACAAAAAAAAAACAAACAAAAAATAATGAAAGAAATAAAACAAAAAAATAAAAAATAAAAAATAAAAGAAATAAAACAACAAAAAAACAAAAAATAAAACCCAAAAATAACAAAAAAACTAAAAACTAAAAAATAAAATAAATAAAACAACCAAAAAAAACAACAAAATAAAACCAGAAAAAAATAAATAAATAAAAAATAAAATAAATAAAACAAAAACAAACAAACAAAATAAACGCCATTATCTACTGTTAATTGCCGCCGATATTATCTTTATTTCTATTTCGATCGCCCATTCCCTGGGCGGAAACCATTTTTCGCGAAACTTTCTCCCGCATTTCATTCATTCATGAGATTGTTATTCTTAAACACACTGTTATTCCGTATTCTTGAATTCTTTTATTCGTAAATTCCCTAACGATCAATTTGCGCATGCGTCAAACAAAGGACGGATTCCCCGAACGCGCCGCCATCTTGATTGAAAAATCACTTCGTTCTATTTTAGCAGACAATTCCAAGCGTCGATGAAAAATGTGCTTTGATTTGAAAGAATAAATAAGAATATCTGTCTGTCTGTCTGTCTGTCTCGCTCTCCCTCTCCTTCTTCATCTCTCTCTCTCTCTCTCTCTCTCTCTCTCTCTCTCTCTCTCTTACTATCGCAGGAGTAGAGGCGCCGACTGTAAACTCGACGGTTGAGTTTCAATCTCGGCTTGAGGCACTAGCTGGTCTACCGGCACTGAAGAACTGTATTACAGCGAAACAGTCTGTATGTGTATGACTATATAAAGCTTCCTTTTTTGGGTAGAGCTTATTTGTAAGGATATCGCTAATTGCCATTAGCTTAAAGGCATAGTTCATTGGGTAAAACTAATTCGAGCGCCCGGCACTTGACAATGTTTACATTGAGATATCACTTACATTCACTCAGTGGAGTATGATAGCGCTGGGGTATATATATATATGTGTGTGTGTGTGTGTGTGTGTGTGTGTGTGCGTGAAAAAGACAAAAGGAAAAACGAATGAAATGCAGGAAAAAATAATTAAAAAACGAGAGATTTTACCGGTTTTGTTCGGATCAACGAACGTCTTCAGAAGACAAGATGTTGGTCTGAACGAAACCGGTAAAATCCCTCGTTTTTTAATTATTCACGGCATTTCGTTTCCTCATATATATATATATATATATATATATATATATATATATATAGCATAATATAAAATGAAATAATAAAATAAGGTGCGAATCAAATTTTATTAAAATTCAATGTACAGATATTTTTTTCGCTTTTGGACTACCACTCACCACTTGGATCACTTTTCAATCAACCTCTTGGATATCTTTCCTGAATATGTTTTAAATTGTATGACTTGGATGAACTGTATAGCTTTAACAAAAAAGTATGTTTTGGGCTGATATATTTGATGTTTTATATAATTTTATGTATTTTTATATATTTTCGAAGTTTAATTTTATTACCTGCAGTAATGTCATTGCGGTAATGGTCCTCCGAGGAGAAGAATTTTCTTTGAAAACTCATGAGTTAAGGACTTTAAGGTACTTTGCCTGAACATTGAATTCTAATAAAATTTGATTTGCACCTTATTTTATTCTTTCATTTTATCTAATGCTATTAATGCACTATCCAGTATATTGAGCTTCAGTTTTATCCGGATGTTAACTAATTAAAGATATTAGTTGCCTTTTATATCTTTTGTTGGATTAACTTTATATATATATATATATATATATATATATATATATATATATGTCTCGGAAGTTTCTCAACCATTAAAACTATATTAAAAAAAAACAACAAAAAAAGCTTATAGTCCCAAGTCTTCCAGTGGAAAATCACTCATGTAAGTCAATTTATTTTTTACAGTTATTATATTAGTTTGTTTCTAACACTATTTTAAGGGATCATCAGTTGTTTACCATGAAAAACTGTTTCGGGAATTTAAAAACAATGAAAAACTGTTTCGGGAATTTAAAAACAATGAAAAACTGTTTCGGGAATTTAAAAACAATAAAAAACTGTTTCGGGAATTTAAAAACAATAAAAAACTGTTTCGGGAATTTAAAAACAATAAAAAACTGTTTCGGGAATTTAAAAACAATAAAAAACTGTTTCGGGAATTTAAAAACAATGAAAAACTGTTTCGGGAAGTTAAAAACAATATATATATGAGAGAGAGGGGGAGAGAGAGAGAAACTTTAATAGTATTAGTAAAGTAACCATAATTGCAGAGAACAAGGAAACCTTCATTACCAAAACGAATAAAAACACACACACAAATAAAGAGGGTCAGGAATCTGTTTCTTCAGATAAAAAAAAGGGATTTTTTTTTCTATTTGCTCAAACAACATGATTAAAAGAAAACGAATTAATGAACGGAGGAAAAAAAAGGTATTATTTCTACCAAGACATCTTCTTTCGGTTGACTCTTTTATAAGGTAATCGTCGACTGGTGGTTAAAATACGAATGAGACCTTAGTTAAATGAACCA
>OY744546.1:2819368-2851868 GCA_963556195.1 Sepiola atlantica
TCTCTCTCTATATATATATATATATATATATATATATATATATATATATATATATATATATATATATATATATATATATGATTATTTTTATTTACACAGACATGTACAAAATCTGCGACACTGGCATGTCGATGTTATCGATCAACAGCTATTATAAACTGAGATCTCATCAGGAAGAGTTAGAATCCGATCTTAACCTTAGATCATATTTGGAAAGAATGAAATGGAGAAAAAAGAAAAGAAATTTAAAATTTCAAAATTTGGAAAGTTACGTGGTTGGGACCGTTAAGAATCAAAATCTTAAAATAAAAATAAAAATTTAAAAAATAATAAAATATTAATATAAAAGATAATATATAAAATATAAAATATCAAATATCAAATATAAAATAAAATAAAATAAAGTATAATAAAGTGAAAAGATATATATATATATATATATAAAGTTACGTAGTTCGTTATTGTTTTTACTGACGATAGTTACAGCGTTGTTTTTTGTATTTTTTCACTTCCTAAGCGGTAAAGAGTATGCAGAATGATGCTTTAAGTCGCCCTTAATAAGAGGTTTCATTATTTTTATTTTTTATATATTTATATTTACGTATGTAGAAACTCATTAATATATATATATATATATATATATATATATATATATATGGGGGTGTGGGGGGGGTGTATGTGTGTGTGTGTGTGTGTGTAACGAAAAGCAATAGATGAAAAAGGATTCTACCGATACGTTTTATGTAGCAATTTGTTTCGCCGGTCTCCGCGTAAATGTCTGACCTGGTGGGATTGTTTATTCTATATAAGTTTACAGAATCGGATGTAATTAGCGTTAATGATATAGGATTATATAGGGATGATGGCTTAGCTATTATTAGAAATACTAATGGCCCAAGGCTGAAAGAAATTTAAAAATCATACACGCAACTATGAGGGATTTAGGATTTAAAGTTGAAATCACAGCAGAATCAGGATCACAAAATTTATTAGATGCCACATTTAATCTAAACGAGGGTTATAAAACATATATGAAAAATAATTACAACCTAGTATATGTTAACCTCAAGTCAAATCATCCACATGGCGTAATTAAGCATATCTTAATATCAATTAGTCATAGGATTAGTAATAATGCCTATAATGTAATACTCATACTTACAACAACGATTAACACCAACATTGAATACGAAGATAAAAAGAATAAGAACATTAGAAGGAAAAATAGAAATGGAAGAATTATTTGGTGTACTCCCCCATTTAATCTACTAGTTAAATCTTAAATTGGACATTTGTTCCTTAATCTTTGAAATCGACATTTCCCAATAAATAAGCCACTACATAAAATAGTTAATAAAAAACACCATTAAACTTAGTTATAGTTGTACAAATAACTTTTAAAAAATAATTAAGAGTCATCAGGTCTACCGTTGGCACCTTCAAGGACAGGTATAGAAACCACACGTGTTCATTTTGGAAAAAAACTAGCAAATTTTGTTAGAGGATTAATTAGTAAGAACATTTGTTTTGAGTTGCAATTATCCATAGTAGGTAAAGCGAACAAAAGGAAAAGATCAACTTGTTCACTTTAGAATTTTACCTTATAATCATTTCGAAGGATAATTTACTTAGCATTAGCTAGGAGATTCTACAGAATTGTTTGCACCGGAAGTGTTACATGCTATCTAGCTTTAGACCTGGAATGTAGTTGAGGAACCAGTAAAGATTTAATAAAGCATATATGTAAATCTAATTTGAATAGTCTATAAGTTTTGGAATCGGTGCGCGATACATGGCCTGCCTACAATTCTGCCTTATCTTTCTTTACATTTAAAATTAGGAAATTTGAGTTCCTGCAATTAGCAATCAATTAGCGGCACCAAATAAATTAGCATTAGGTGTGATTCTAAATAGACCATGAACAATATTAATATTTAACTGGGGAAAATAACAGGGGAAATGGGATCAACACTGCGGGTAAGTCGTACTAGAGGATATAAAATTCACAGAAAATTCTTCGACGCTCCGAATTGAGTTCGAACCCGCTGGGTAGATGAGTTACGAGCTAATAGAAAAGTCTTTTATCATGAAAACAAAGCTTCAAACGATGAAATAACAGGGGACTTTAAGCATTGGTGGGGGTGGGCTTTGATAATTGAGTAGTTAAGCTTTCTGTATTGGGTATTATCCAGTTGGTTGGGAGGTTAAGAAAATTATTGATACTGTGGCATCCTAATTGGTAATGATAGTGTAAGGGTTGGTTCGATTAAGCCCAATGAGTGGGGGATGGAGTCCTTTTGTGTTCCATCGGGGTTAAACATGGTTTGGGGAGAGATAGATAGGTAACTTTAGGAGGGGTTTCACAATCGGTTAATGTAAGGGGTTAGGGTTAGAGTTTAGGGTTAGATTTAGGTTTAGGGTTAGGGTTAGGGTTAAGATTAAGGTTAGGGTTAGATTTAGGTTTAGGTTTAGGTTTAGGTTTAGGGTTAGGGTTAAGGTTAAGATTAGGGTTAGGGTTAGATTTAGGTTTAGGGTTAGGTTTAGGGTTAGGGTTATGGTTAGAGTCACACTAAATTAGCACGTCTGTTTCATCCGTATAAGTTGTGTATGTCTATATATATTTGTTAGTGTGAATATGCATGTGTGAGTCATATGCGTTTGTTATTCGCATCACGCAATCCTTGATTTGAGTTATAGAACAACACAACCCAGTTTATATATATATATATATATATATATATATATATATATATATATATATATATATATATATATATATATATATAATAGAGTTGGTTTTTCACCTTCACAATCAGTTAGAGCAGGCAAAAAACTAATGCATCAAACACATCGAAAATTAACACTACCTATACAACCTTACCTCGACCGTGTTTCCAGCAACTTACACATATTTTTAGCATATAAAATTAATTCCTATCATTTATCCAATACGACTAACTCTCCTAACTGCATGCCCCGAAGAGAGGGTAACACGCTAATTTCTCTCTATGAATTATTAACTCTTACACTTTCTCAAACACCGCTATGCGATTTTTTCACGAGGAAATGCAATCCTTTTTAACCTGTGACCCGTTGATTCAGTATTGTTATATTATCTATCTATCTATCTATCTATCTATCTATCTATCTATCTATCTATCTATCTATCTATCTATCTATCTATCTATCTATCTAGCTATCTCTCTCTCTCTCTCTCTCTCTCTCTATATATATATATATATATATATATATATATATATATATATATATATATATATATATATTCTGAAAAGTCTCACACTTGAAGCGTTGGCGGAATGGCAATAATAACGAGGATATTTTTTTATAAAATATTTAGAAAACCTTGCACAATATATATATATATATATATATATATATATATATATATATATATATATATATATATATATATATAATAGAGTTGATTTGTCCCCTTCCAAATTAGTTAGAACAGGCTACAAAACTAATGCATCAAACACATCGAAAATCAACACTACTCATACAGCCTTACCTCGACTGTATTTCCACATATTTTTTAACATTTGAAAAATTGAGAAGATAACAGAAAGTGGGTGTAAGTGTGTGATAAGGTTGTCAAAATTCAGAATATGTCCAGATAGAACAGAGATAGAAATTTTGAATTTTGGCCACTTCCCTGCCAACTTATCTATCTATGTAATTCCTCTGGTGATAAGATTGTAATGTTTGAAAAGCCTGGCTTAAGGAAAGAAATAATAAACATGTTTTTATTGAATGCATCTTGCATTGAACAACTGAAGATTTGTCATTCTTGCATTTTTTTCTTTCTTTTTGTTTTCATTTACTTATATAATTGCTCTATCCCGTATATTGAGCTTTGATTATTTCAAATTTCTAAAAGTATACATCCTACTTTTAGTTTCATACCTTATATATATATATATATATATATATATATATATATATATATATATATATATATATATATATATATATATATATATATATATATATATATAGAGAGAGAGAGAGAGAGAGAGAGAGAGTTTTCACTTAGAAGATAGTTTGTTCAGTAAAAACCGGGATTAGTCCAATAAAAATAAGCTCGATGATACTCGATTACAGGGTACAGAGCATTTATATATGTTTTTTTGAAGGTTTACCAAAACATTTCGTTCAAGAAATCATTCATCACAACAAAATAATTTTTCCTAAAGTCTTTTGTTGTGATGAATGATTTCTTGAACGAAATGTTTTGGTAAACCTTCAAACACACACACACACACACACACACACACACACACACACACACACACACACACACACACACACTGTTAGATACTTAACCCCCCACCTTTTTTATTTATTTTTTTTATTTTATTTACTTATTTTTAATTTTTTAATTTTTTTTTATCTATCTATGAATTTTCCAACGAATGTTAAGTCTGCAATATCTTGGATTTAGTTAGTTGCTCTGGGAATTTAAACTGCATTTTACCTTTTTTTTTTTTTTGTTAAAATGACTTAAAGCTTCTTTAGACTATATATATATATATATATATATATATATATATATATATATATATATATATATATATATATATATATATATATATATGAGACAATAACTATTTTATTTAATAACCAAATGTTCTGACTTCATCGAACATAGATTTAATTTAATAAAGTAATTTATTTTAATTAATTATCGCGATTATTCGACATTTCGACGAGAAGCAACAATAACACATGATGAAACCACTCAATTCAGAAGCTGATCAAATCACGCACATAAAAGCCCATGGATCTTTCCTCCGACGCCTCCGACGCCCCTCGACACCCACAATTCTTCGTTGGTTGAACGGAACGAACGAACAATAAATCAATCATTCAATAATGTCTTCCTCTACTGTTGAGCAAACATCGATTAGTAATTAAAATCAATTATTTGAATTAATTTGAGGTCTGTTCCGTGAAGCGTAAACATATCGAACACAGGTGTCTATTGAATTATATAAACGATGCTTGAACGAACACATGCTGTCGAGCTGCATGTGTAACAGGTTCAGTTCGTTGCTGAACCCACATTACACAATTACTTGTCTTTCCGTTGGAGAGTATTCCTCGTTTTTTTTTAAAACTGTTTCCCTCGTAAGCTGATTTACGATTGAAGACTCGAAAAACACAAAAAAGAATTTTTGGCGCTAAATTCATTTGATGTTACAATAATTTTGCACACTCTTGTATTTAATATGATGTGGGTGTGTGGGTGTATGCGAGCCTTTGCCCCTACCCTGTGAGGGCCAGCGGTGTTCAGTGTACAAAATGAACCTCCGATTTGTTCTGAAACAGAGTTACGGTAAATGTGATTCAAGATACTGCAATAATTTGCATATGTGGTGGGTTAAAGAATATACAAACTGTACTTTTTTTTACTGAAGAGCTGAGTTGAGTTTGGAAGGGAAGAGAGTGAAGATTGGAGAGAGAACTGTGAATATTGGAGAGAGAACTTTGAATATTGGAGATTGCGATTGTCGGTGAAGGTGAAGAAAAGCCAATTTTATTTTTTCAAGTTTGGATTACAGTAAATATGAACGATTCTTGAACGAGTAAATTTTGTCTAGTTTCACATGCAACAGGTTCAACCAGATTTCTTTGCTGAGACGCCCGTTACCTGAGATTAAAAAGAGAAACACTCATTTCTCTTCGCGGGCTGGTTTACAATTGAAGACTCGAGAAACACAAAAGGAATTTTCATCGTTCACTTCATTTGAGGTTGCAATCTTTTCTTACACTCTTCTATTTTATATAGCGCGTACGTGTATGTGTGTGTAGGTGGGGTGGGGAATTCGATCCCCCTGATTTGTAAGATTTAGCGCCTAGTAGGAGCCAGCGCTATTCAGTGCACAAAATGAACTCCTGCTTTATTCTGAAAAAAGAGGTTAGGGTTCATGTGAACGATTCTTTAACGAGTAAATGGTGTCTAGTTGCACATGTAACAGGTTTAGACCCATTTCTTTGCAGATATCCCCGTTTCATGAGATTAAAAGGGAAACATTCACTGTGAACCATCGTTGGTTGCCCACATTGAAAGCCAACGCCGAAGACGTCTTCGCTGTTCAATCACAAAATCGCTCTCACATTCCCCCATTTCCTAGCCATACAATTGTTTTTGGTGTATACCAGAATTAACCCCCCAAAACACTTTAGTTATATTTTTCAAATCTCACAATATTATATTCAAATTTCATCAACACATTGTTCACTAAACTAAATGGCAGTGTGGATCGTTTCGGATGAATTGAAGTAAAAAAAAAAAAAAAAAAAAAAAAGAAAGAAAAAATGTCTATTGTTTCTCCTTTTCTTTTTATCTTGTCCGCCATCTTGTCCGCCATCTTGTCCACCATTGTTCTTTGAAATATCATCCACCAAAACAAAACAATTCATTCAACAAATCTCAACTCTGCAGAACTTGTTCGACTTGATAACTCAATCTTGCCGTCGGGAGATTAAAGGAATTTCACGTACAAAGACAACGTTTTAAAAACCTCCCCCGTCTCTGTCGGCAACGCCCCGCCCCGGTGAAGACATCGTTTTCTTTCTTTTCACAAACTTGAAAGATCTTTCTGGAATGTTTTCTTCTTCTTCTTCTTCTTCTTCTTCTTATTCTTATTCTTATTCTTATTCTTATTCTTATTCTTATTCTTCTTATTATTATTATTATTATTAAATCTGACTTTGTTGTTCTCGAAAGGTGTGGCCCAAGAACTCACTCAGTACGTGAGGATCAATTAGAATCTATTACGAATGGCGATTTGGTATCTGTCTGTCTGACGCCGAAACTATACTATTGTACTATCTATCAATGCTCAATTTAGTTTACTATACTATTTAAGACTAATATACTATTTAAGACTAATATACTATTTAAGACTAATATACTATTTTTCAATGTTCCAGGAAGAGGCGAGGGTAGTGTAGTATCTGTTCTGTGTTTATAGGACGGTCCTCCTAGGCAACGCCTCTTCCTTTTTGGGGGAGCGAGATAGCATAATATCCATTCTGTTGTCATTAGACCAGCCTCCCATGCATTACTTCCTGTTTCTGGGGTGAGGGATTGTGTAATATATATATATATATATATATATATATATATATATATATATATATATATATATATATATATATATATATATATATATATATATATATATTAACTTAGTTCACCCCAAACAAGTCAAGTTGCCACTGTAGACGTAAGGGGTTACTGTGATCAAGGGTGAAAGTTAAGGGGGGGGGCATCCTAAATTGGGAGCCGTCCAGTGAGATGCTTGTTCACATTAGTTTTAAATTTTTGCATGTCGGTACAGTCGGGGGAAACAGGGAGCAGGGAGGGAGTTCCAAAGGCCGACAGCTCGAGGGAAGAAGCTACTGGGGTAGGAGGCTCTCCGGCATCCTCTCCGAGACCTCCAGAGTGAATGGATGGGATTTAGTTGATTGTCGGGTTAGTCGAGTGTATTTACGTCGATGAGGCACCAGAGCAGCAAGTTCATCGGAGCACATTCCATTGAAGTGGCGATGGGACAGGGGCTGGAGCTTGGTAGATAGTGATTAGATAGATACTCTTTTTTTTTACTTTGTCTAAGAGGGAAAGGGACGTTCGTTCGTCTTGATTCCATCCTTACAGAAATTACATCCTTTTTTTGGGGGGGGGGGGGTAAGGAGTAGTGTAGTATTTGTTCTCTGTGCATTATACCATACTCCCAAGCATTACCCCCTCCTTGTTGTAGGGGTAGTGTAGTATCTGTTCTGTTGCCATGAGACTATCTTCACATGCATTACCCCCTTTTTTCGGGGAAGTGTAGTATATATTCTGTTGTTATGCGACCATCCTCCCAGGCGTTATCTTCTCCTTTAGAGGAAAGTGTAGTATACGTTTGTTATGATATCATTTTCCGAGGCATTACCTCCTCTTTTTGATTTTGTATATTATCTGTTCTGTTGTCATGAGACCATGTTCTTAGGTGTTATCTCCTCCTTTGGTAATAGTGTAGTATCTGTTCTGTTGCCATGAGACCATCCTCCCAGGTATTACCTCTTCCTTTGAGAGGAACAGTGTAGTATACATTCATTCGTCATGATACAATCCTCCCAAGCTGACAAAATATAATAATAATCGTCATCTGGAATTAAGTCATCAAGTTACCCATTTCTTTCTTTCTGTCACTCTCACCCTCCTCACTGTATGTTGCCTATTGATTCTCTCTTTTTATCTGTCTATGTCTGTCTGTCTGTTTGTCTGTCTGTTTCTACTTCTATTTATCACTCTTTCTCTATATATATGTCTCTCTTACTCTCTGTGTCTCTCTTTCTCTCTCTGTCTGTCTGCCTATCTATCTATCTTTCTCTATCTATCTGTCTCTCTCTCTCTGTCTGCCTATCTCTCTTTCTCTCTCTATCTCTCTCTCTCTCTATCTGTCTGTCTGTCTCTCTTTCTCTATCTGTCTGTCTGTCTGTCTCTCTCTCTCTCTCTTTATCTCTCTGTCTCTGTATCTCTCTCTATCTATTTATCTCTTTCTGTCTTTCTCTATCTATCTGTCTCTGTCTATCTGTCTGTCTGTCTGTCTGTCTGTATGTCTCTCTCTGTCTGTCTGTCTGTCTGTCTGTCTGTCTATCTATCTATCTATCTATCCATTCCCTTATCTATCTCTCTACCTATCTATCTCTCTATCTATCTATCTATCTATCCATCTATCTATCTATCTATCTATCTATCTGTCTGTCTGTCTGTCTGTCTGTCTGTCTGTCTCTCTCTCTCTCTCTCTCTCTCTCTCTTTATCTCTCTGTCTCTGTCTCTCTCTCTATCTATTTATCTCTCTCTGTCTTTCTCTACTTATCTGTCTCTGTCTATCTGTCTATTTGTCTATCTGTCTGTCTGTCTGTCTGTCTGTTTGTCTGTATGTCTCTCTCTCTCTGTCTGTCTGTCTATCTATCTATCTATCTAATCCATTATCTATCTATCTATCTATCTTTCTCTGTCTGTCTGTCTGTCTTTCTGTGTCTCTCTATCTCTATCTCTCCCTCACCGTGTTTATTAACATTCGAAATTAACAAACAGGTGGATGACATTGTTGGCGAGTTGAACACTTCTGTAACGCCATACCTGATAATATCGTTTAGTTAACAAGTTTTATTCAAAGAGACATATTTTATTTTTTCGTCAATTTTATTTTTATTCATCTGAAAGATGAAAATATCATAAATCCAAAATGTTTCTTTCTCTTCGACTCGAATCCTGATTTCTAGCAAAAAAAAAAAAAAAATTGACACAAAAACAAACAAGAACGCCAGTCAGTCGTCGAACTGCATACCTCCACCTGACAACTAAGTTTAAATTCCGTCAAAAATGTAAAATTCGTCCGAACGTTTCAAGGTCAACGATCAAGATCACATAAGATGCGGGACTTCATTAGTTACAATATGGACCAAGTAGCGAGTCTCTAGAACCCAATCGAAGTTATCCGCCAAAATGTGACTTTTACCTTTTCTGTGATCTTGACTTAATATCCCAACATTAATTCAGTTCTAAGCTAGACCATGACCGATATATTGGCCAAGTTTGGTGTCGATTAGTCACGCGATGTTAACGCTCGGCAGTACCCAAACAAATTCGACCGAATGTATAACCTCCTTGGCGGAGGTAATGAAACGCACGAACATGGCGGCCTTGCGTAATAGTGTCAATGCGCATGCGTCGTTTGATGATTTCAAAGGGACGCCATTTTAGTATCTTTCTTATCTCATATGGAAAGGAAGCCTTTCATTTCCTTTCCCACGGTCCGCCGATGTCACATTAAATGGAATAGAATGTTTCGATTTCGGATTCTTTTATCCTTGTTTTACACGCGTCCTCGCATATTTAAAAAGAGATTCGTCTGCCGGCTGTCACGCTTCAGTTTGAAATAGCATTTTCATTAAAAAAAACACACACGTAGATTCAATGGACGCATCTTATATTAGATACGTCTATTCATTTCTATGAAAAGCTTTGTCCGTTCATACCTTCGTATGTCATGCGTTTGTCTGACATATTAATTTCGTTGATCTGTCGCATTTCAGACAGATAACCTTTTTGTTCGTCTGTCACGTTTAATTTCGAAATAGCATTGATAGTGTTGAAAATTGCTTCTTATAATCTGTCACCCATAATTTGGAAATAACATTTCCGTAGGTCTGTCATGCTTAATTTAGAAATGACATTTGTTGGTCTGTTACGGTCAATTTAGAAATAGCATTTATGTAGGTCTGTCACGCTGAATTTAGAAATACCATTTCCATTGGTCGGTCACGCTTAATTTTGAAATACCATTTTTTGTCTGTCCCGCTTAATTTGGAAATACCATTTTCATTGGTCTGTCACGCTTAATTTGGAAATACCATTTTCATTGGTCTGTCACGCTTAATTTGGAAATACTATTTTCATTAGTCTGTCACGCTTAATTTGGAAATACTATTTTCATTGGTCTGTCACGCTTAATTTGGAAATACCATTTTCATTGGTCTGTCACGCTTAATTCGGAAATACTATTTTCATCGGTCTGTCACGCTTAACTTGGAAATACTATTTTCATTGGTCTGTCACGCTTAATTTGGAAATACTATTTTCATTGGTCTGTCACGCTTAACTTGGAAATACTATTTTCATTGGTCTGTCACGCTTAACTTGGAAATACTATTTTCATTGGTCTGTCACGCTTAACTTGGAAATACCATTTTCATTGGTCTGTCACGCTTAACTTGGAAATACTATTTTCATTGGTCTGTCCCGCTTAACTTGGAAATACCATTTTCATTGGTCTGTCACGCTTAACTTGGAAATACTATTTTCATTGGTCTGTCACGCTTAATTTGGAAATACTATTTTCATTGGTCTGTCACGCTTAATTTGGAAATACTATTTTCATTGGTCTGTCACGCTTAATTTGGAAATACTATTTTCATTGGTCTGTCACGCTTAATTTGGAAATACCATTTTCATTGGTCTGTCACGCTTAATTTGGAAATACCATTTTCATTGGTCTCACGCTTAATTCGGAAATACTATTTTCATTGGTCTGCCACGTTTAATTTGGAAATACCATTTTCATTAGTCTCTCACGCTTAATTTGGAAATACCATTTTCATTGGTCTGTCACGCTTAATTTGGAAATACCATTTTCATTGGTCTGTCACGCTTAATTTGGAAATACTATTTTCATTGGTCTGTCACGCTTAATTTGGAAATACTATTTTCATTGGTCTGTCACGCTTAATTTGGAAATACCATTTTCATTGGTCTGTCACGCTTAATTTGGAAATACCATTATCATTGGTCTCACGCTTAATTCGGAAATACTATTTTCATTGGTCTGCCACGTTTAATTTGGAAATACCATTTTCATTAGTCTCTCACGCTTAATTTGGAAATACCATTTTCATTGGTCTGTCACGCTTAATTTGGAAATACCATTTTCATTGGTCTGTCACGCTTAATTTGGAAATACCATTTTCATTGGTCTGTCATGCTTAATTTGGAAATACCATTTTCATTGGTCTGTCACGCTTAATTTGGAAATACCATTTTCATTGGTCTATCACGCTGTATTTGGAAATACTATTTTCATTGGTCTGTCACGCTTAATTTGGAAATACTATTTTCGTTGCTTAGCAACTGATAAATTTGTTTATATTTTTTATACATTTGTCCTGTGAGTTTTGTATAACTTTAAAAAAATAAAAGAATCACCTTATTAATACCGAGATCAAATTCTTGTAAATATCACATCTGATAGACTCCAAAGAAGTTTCGACTGCGACTTTCATCAATAAACGTGCACACCGACCGGGCGCATCTTTTTGAATATCAAGAATATCTTTTCCCCGTTTTTGTATTGTTTTGTATTTTTGTCTATTCCACTTTTTAGTCGTTTGTAGGCAACGGTTTTCAATTTAAAATATTGGATTTCAACTTTCGACGTCCGCTGGGAATGGCGTCGTCTTCATGGCGAGGCGGGTAGTCAACAAAGAAATGCAGAAATTTAAGACGAGCATTCTTCTCCGGATTCTTTCGTCTGGAAACATTTTCAAGAGAATCGGTTTCGAATCACACACACACACACACACACACACACATACATATATATATATATATATATATATATATATATATATATATATATATATATATATATATATATATATATATATATATATACATACATACCTTGCATTGAACAATCGAAGTTTGAAATAAATGTCGACATTCGTGCATGTTTATTACTATTCGTCCATCTATCTTTATATCTTTAAATATATATATATATATATATATATATATATATATATATATATATATATATATATATATATATATATATATATATATATATATATATAAGATAAATGAAAGAAAAGGGATAAACATGTATGAATGACAAATCTATTTCAACTTCGATTGTTCAATGCAAGATGTACTCGGTAAAAACATGTTTATTATTCTTTCCTTAAGCCAAGGCTTTTCAAAAATTAAAATCTTATCATCAGAGGAATTACGTAGATTGATGAATTGGCAATGGAAAAGCTAAAATTCAAACTTTGAAAAAGTATTAAGTAATGGAGAGTGAAAAAAAATATGGGGTCTGTCCAGTTAGTGAATGTCCGTTGATAAAGTGTATATGATAAAGTAGAGTTCGAATTACCTATTAGACACAATCCTCGACTGTATTCTGTCTCGTTCTGTAAAAGGGTCTGTCAGGAAAACCTGGTATGAGGCTACTTCACCCTAAAAGTAGACTATGACCAAATATATATTTTTTTAAATAGTATTCGAAGTCCAAATAAGATCCACTCGACACGGCTACACACTGGCTCATACGAGGAATGGTGCACCTTCTCTCTAAATAATGTTACCTCAAGTAACAGTATTTAGTTGGATATGCCACCAGACTAGATAAATTATTGTCCTGGAATCCGGTAAGACCAAGAAACTACAAAAAAGATATACTATAACATAGTTAACTGGTCAATTGCGGAGAGGCAAATTAATGTATATATATATATATATATATATATATATATATATATATATATATATATATATATATATATATATATATATATATATAGTCTAAAGAAGCTTTGAGTCAAAAAAAAAAATGTAAAATGCAGTTTAAATTCCCAGACAAACTAACTAAATCCAAGATATTGCAGACTTAACATTCGTTGGAAAATTAATAAATGAAAAAATATAAGTAAAATAAAAAAAAAAAATAAATAAAAAAAAAGGGGGGGTAATTATCTAAGAGTGAAACAAAAACAGGAGACCTAAAGCGTCTAATATTAACACGGGGATCATCAGTTGTTTACCATGTAACTGTTTCGGAGATTTATATATATATATTGGTATAGAAAAATTAGTACAACATTCGTACCGTCGGTTTCAAGCACAGAAGGACTTAGCCATCCGGCTCTCTTCAGCTTCTGTTGTCATCTGTTTCGGAAATGTGAAGTCACGTGTCACTCTCGTTTGGACGCGTTATTTGCAACAGAAGCTGAAGAAGGCCGGATGGCTAAGTCCTTCTGTGCTTGAGACCGACAGTATAAATAAATATTACGCTCTTAATTTTTAATTTTTAATTTTAATTCTTAATTAATTGAGCACTCTGCTGGGATTTTTCCTGCTACATTACAAATAAGTTATATATATATCTATATATCTATATATATATATATATATATATATATATATATATATATATATATATATATATATATATATATATATATATATATTTAAACGGATGGAAATAGAGATTCAACCGTTTCTTTCTTTCGAAGATCTTGTCATCGATTCATTTATTTCTTTTCTCGCTTCTCAGCGTCAATCAGTTTTGTTCTTTTATCGACTGGAATTAATGAAGGTTGCGAGAGGAGGACGAGGAGAAATGTGTGAATAGGTATGTGTATGTATATGTGTATATGTGTATATATGCGTATGTGTATGTGTATATGTATTCGTATATTTATATTTTTCTTATCTTTCCGTTTTTGCTGGAGATGGGGCATCCTACCGGATACTAGATATTCACCGACTATTTCAGACACTCCAGCATAGAGATCTTTTAGAGATTCTAACCGTCCCTTTAAGTTCAATTGTTTGTATTTCTATTGCACTCGGTTCACCGGGTATACTCGAACTATAGCTTTTGAAAATAAATGAACAAAGGAAAAGAGTGAATGTTAAAATAAATAGGATGAAAGAAAAAAGGAAAGAAAGAAAAAAAGAAAGAAGGAAAGAAAGAAAGCAAGAAAAAAAGAAAGAAAGAAAGAAAGAAAGAAAAAAGGAAAGAAAGAAAGAAAGAAGGAAAGAAAGAAAGAAAGAAAAAAAGAAAGAAAGAAAGAAAAAAGGAAAGAAAGAAAGCAAGAAAAAAAGAAAGAAAGAAAGAAAGAAAGAAGGAAAGAAAAAAAGAAAGAAAGAAAAAAGGAAAGAAAGAAAGCAAGAAAAAAAGAAAGAAAGAAAGAAAGAATGAAAGAAAGAAAGCAAGAAAAAAAGAAAGAAAGAAAGAAAGAAGGAAAGAAAGAAAGAAAGAAAAAAGGAAAGAAAGAAAGCAGGAAAGAAAGAAAGAAAGAAAAAAGGAAAGAAAGAAAGAAAGAAGGAAATAAAGATATAAAAAGAAAGAAATCAACAAAGAAGAAAAAGAGTAAATGATCATCTGATTGGACAAGAACCACAACAAAAAACAAAAAACAAAAAACAAACAAAATGGAAGCTAGAAAATGCAATTCCGTTTGTTTAACAAAAGACGATTTCTTTGTTTTGCATTCGAGAAGCGGGAAAATGAAAATGAAAATGAAAATGAAAATGAAAATGAACATTGTCGTCATTCAATGCGATTTCGCCATTTTGAATGGTTTTCCTTCTGGGATGTTCATTCAATAAATGGAGGCTTTTTTGTCTGCTCCTTCGGCCATTGTTTTGTCGGATTCTCTCTCTCTCTCTCTCTCTCTCTCTCTCTCCCTCTCTTTCTCTCTCTCTCTCTCACTCACTCACTCCTTTATCTATCTATCTATCTATCTATCTATCTATCTTTCTCTCTATCTCTACCTTTCTTCCACTCCCTCTCTTTATTTATTTATTTCTTCACTCTCTCTCTCTCTCTCTCTCTCACACACACTCACTCCTTTATCTATCTATCTATCTATCTATCTATCTATCTATCTATCTATCTATCTATCTATCTATCTATCTATCTATCTCTACCTTTCTTCCACTCCCTCTCTTTATTTATTTCTTTCTTCACTCTCTCCCCCCCCCTCTCTCTCTCTCTCTCTCAATATCATTCCGTAAATTCTGTTTTTGTCCTGATTTTAATTTTCTGAAAATTAAAACTAAATAATAATAATAATAATAATAATAATAATAATAATAATAATAATAATAATAATAATAATAATAATAATAACCAGGGATTACCACCGGTGATCGGTGAGCAATCACTGATGACCTGTGTGAGAACTCCTACTGAGTAAATAATGATGATGATGATGATGATGATGATGATGATGATGATGATGATGATTGGGAAGGCTTATTGCAACCAAAATCCCAGGGGAGACCAATAGTCGTTTGCATCGAGAAATCAATGGTAGGCGGCTGTTGCGATACCGCAAGGTCATTTGCGGTGGTAATCGAAAAGAGGTGGAGAGTACTGGAAATCTGGGGAGGCTTGTTGTCACTCAGACTCCAGGGAACACCACCGGTTGTTGTCGGTTAGCAATCACTGACGGTGACTTGTGTGATAACTCTTAGTGAGCAGAAATAATAAACGAAATAATCTTTAAAAGGGGGTTGTGCTTTTCTTGAAGCATTGTGCGTTATGTGTGGCAACTTTGGGATATCGAAGGCAGTGACAATGCGATGTTAGGTCGTAGACCCTGGTTGGTTTATAGAAACTGATACGAGGCAAAGGTAGATTATATGATGAATTCAATCATTTTCGATTTAATATTTAATGTTTATCTATCATATTATACCGAATAAAGATAGAACAGTTTAATTTTTAATTTATATTTCGAAGTTATAATTCCTTCTGAAAAAATCCCAAATCTTCTCTTCTTCTCAGATAACGTATATATATATATATATATATATATATATATATATATATATATATATATATATATATATATGTGTGTGTGTGTGTGTGTGTGTGTGTGTGTGTGTGTGTGTGTGAAAGGAAACGAAGAGAAAAGAAAAAGGAAGAGAAAAGTAAAAAAAGTGGAAAAAGAAAAGAAATGGAAACGAAAAAAAGTAAAAGAAAAAAAAGAAAAAAAAAGAAAAAACAAGAAAAGAAAAAAGAAAAGAAAAAGAAAAAAAAAGAAAAAAAAGAAAAGAAAAAAAGAAAAAAAGAAAAGAACAAAAAGAAAAGATCAAAAAGAAAACGAAAAAAAGAAAAGAAAAAAAAGAAAAGAAAAGGAAAAAAAGAAAAAAGAAAAAAGAAAAAAAGAAACGAAAAAAAACGAAAAAAAGTAAAAGAAAATACAAAAAACAAGAAAAGAAAAAAAGAAAAGAAAAAAGAAAAAAAGAAAAGAAAAGAAAAAAAAAGAAAAAAAGAAAAGAAAAAGAAAAGAAAAAGAAAAAAAGAAAAGAAAAAAAAGAAAGAAAAGAACAGGAAAAAAAAAAAGAAAAAAAGAAGAAAAAAAGAAACGAAAAGAAACGAAAAGAAAAAAAGAATGTGCGACTATTTTGGGTCATCGCCTTAAAACCTTTAATTACTTGTCTTATTCTTCCGCCGTTCTTCCTCTTCTACGACGATGGCAGGCAAATCAATTCGTTCGGCACAGGATTAAATATTAATTGTATCAATTTATTTTTCTTTGCGCCGAGTCGATTCATTTGACGCATGCGCAGTGAAAAGGAGCAGCAACTGGTACGCAGCTCTCCCTCCCTCCCTCTCCCTCCCCCCTCTATCTCCCCCTCCCCCCCTCTCTCACTCACTCACTCACTCACTCACTCACTCACACACACATGCGTGTGTGCACATGCATACATATATCTTTCTGGTTATTCGTGCTGGTCGAAAATGAGAGTGCCGTCTCCACTACCACTACGTCCACATATGGCTATACAGTCCAATTCGATAGAAGAACAGGTGAAATCACCGATGGGGAATATACATCCGCTTGTGAATTCTGAAAACAATTGTAAACCGCAAGTTGAGAACTACAGATAATTTTTATTTAAGGTTAGAATTAAGTGGAATGGAATTTTCCATTAGAAGTCGGGTGAGAGCTACGTGTGCCGGCAGTTACGTCACAGACATGAAGTCGCTATTATGACGTGGCGAATGGGCAGATAAGATTTTTCTCTTTTCACTTAATCGATGCAGAAGGCGGATGGATTTTGGATAGATGCGTGAGTTGTGGGGGGGGTTATATATGTATACATGTATACTGCCAAAAAGAGATTGTTACAACCCACGTGAATTTGTGTTGTTCCTTTTTTTAATAACGTTTACGAGAGCTGTTTGTAAAAAGAAGAAGAAGAAGAAGAAGAAGAAGAAGAAGTAGAAAAAGAAGGCGAAGAAGAAGAAGAAAAAGAAGAAGAAGAAAAAACAGAAGAAGAAGAAGAAGAAGAAGAAGAAGAAGAAGAAGAAGAAGAAGAAAGCGTATACAACGAGAGAGAGAAGAGGAGAGAAAAATAATTACTGCCGCGTGTCGTCTACGAAACTCAAGCTGTCTGCATGATAAGCAGCCGTCATCCGGATAATCTGTGCGGATCGAAGTATTGTTAAGAAGAAGAAGAAGAAGAAGAAGAAGAAGAAGAAGAAGAAGAAGAAGAAGAAGAAGAAGAAGAAGAAACAGAAGAAGAAGAAGAAGAAGAAGAAGAAGAAAAAGAAGAAGAAGAAGAAGAAAAAGAAGAAGAAGAAACAGAAGAAGAAGAAGAAGAAGAAGAAGAAGAAGAAAACGTATATCAACGAGAGTCAAGCTGTCTACGTGATGAGCTGCCGCCGTCCGGATAATCTATGAGGATCGAAGGCGAACACCTCACCATATTGTTATATAACACATCACTTAATAAATCCCAAGTCTGACATATAAATGTCAGCACTAATAAAAAAATCCACATGATTTTTATAAAGTACTAACCTTCAAATGTCACGTGTCAAAATTTGAGCCGAATCAGATTATTAGTTTACAAATGACAGTTATTTTCGTGAAGCTACTGTTGCAAATTTTCTAAACAATGAAAGAATCTTAATTCCGTGTGTCGATAAAGCATTGCTTTCTGATGTAGAAAAATACTGTTCAATCAAAGCAATGGCGTCATAAGTGTTATTCAGACATTGCTCCGTCGGAGACAACGGTTATGAAATTGCATGTTGACTTTAAAGGCATTCGTACAGACACAAATGATGCTGAACTCTCAGATCGCCTAAATTTCTCAGTTGTCCCAGAAATTTTTTTCAAGTCCACAAACACAAAAAAGAAAGAAAAACAGAAAGAAAAAAATAAAGAAAATGATAAAGAAAAAAAGAAATAAAGAAAGAAAGAAAGAAAGAAAGAAAAAAAGAAAAAAAAAGAAAACAAATTAAAAAAGAAAAAAAGAAAGAAAAAAAGAAGAAAAAGAAAGAAAAAAAGAAAAAAAAGCAGCAAATATATTATATTGCATTATTGGTGCGTTTCAAGGAAGAAATCGCCCCAAACAGACAGAAATGAAGAAGAATAGCAGAATATTATTAGTTGAAGGTTTTTGCTATTTCAACATTGTCATTCGTAGAGGGCAACAAACAAAAACCCGTGTTATTCAATGAAAGAATCCAGTCTATAAATGAATATTTGTCAGCGAAAAAGCTGAGTGTGTACCGCGTTTGCTCACATTCGGTCAAGAATAACGCGTTGACGATTCAGAACGTTGTTTGCAACTGATCCAGTGACTTTCACCTTTTTCCTGTCAGCTTCGCCTTTGATCGAGATTAAATCAGTTGTAAGTTTGACTACAATCGTTAGTTTTGGCGAAGTTTGGTGACGATTGATCAAGCGATGTGGACGCTGGGCTGTAAGCAAACAAACAATCTCGACCGAAAACAAAACCCGCGCCTTTGCACAGGTAACTATTCAGGACGAAGGTACCAGTCCCTTGAAATCTACACTTGCTCTTTCAAATGGTTGCCTCGTTTTTATAAGAGTTTCAGGTGCCATTTTAAGGAATCTAGATTTTATCTAAGAACAGACTTGGCAGGCCCATACATTACGAGCTGGAACAAAGAAAACAGAGAATTCTGAATAACACATGCAATAATAGTATTTATAGAAAAGACTGAGACTAGCAACATTACGTCTGTGAGAGAGAGGGTGAATAGAAGAAGAAAGGGTGTGGCCAATCAAATTACAGATACGTTTCTGCACCTTATCAAGAACCCTTTTACAACTATGACATCAAAAAGTGCACCATTTACACTGACTTTTCATTGCAAAGTCAAGTTGCGTTCATCTGTATTGATGTTCAACTGGTTTTGATAAAGTGTTGCGTATAAAAAGATTTATTGCATATTTCGATGAGTCTTACTTTAACTGGACCAAATTATCCCCGTCAATGTTTTCACCCCTCTCGTTCACAATCTTCTCAATATGTTGTTCATCGCCAACTGACAATCTCATTAACCCTTATCCTCGAGTGGCCTTTGGATCTTGATAAGTTGTTACTCACTGGTAACGCTCCCACCAACCCAGATCTCCATGCTCATTAGCGAACACTCCTATCACTATGCCAAATAAGTCTACAAAAAACTATAAATAGTGATATTACTGCCTGCAGCCTGGGGTTTTACCACTAGACCACAAACACCTTGTCGAAATATGTACGATTTTTTTATTACAATAACGTTACGTAGTCTTTGTTCTTGTTTTACTGGCTATAGAAACGTAGCTGTTTCCTTTGTATTTGCCCAATGCCCAGTATCCTTGCCCACGTTAACCATGCTGATGACGGCTAATAGCCAGAAACACGTGTCCATGGATTCCTTTTATATGTACGTAAAATTAATAAACATATATATAAAATTAAAAAAATAATAATACGTCCTATAAAAAAGGGCGACTTAATGCAATATTCTTTACCGCTTAGGAAGTGGAAAAATACTAAGAGAACAGATGTGTTTCTATCGCCAGCAAAAGCAATAAAAAAGACAACGTAACATTATGGCGTCTTTAATTATAGTCTATAAATAACTATAATTAGTGATATATGTTTGTAGCGAGTACTAACACTGGCGAAGCATAGTTTTTCTTCCGTTATTTTTTATCCAGAGGATGTACGATACTAAAACAGGTTGCCTTACTAATCGGATGATTCGCTTTTCTAACTTTATCCTAAAATAATTAAATCGACGAAAATCGCCTTATGATCCCCCCTCCGAAATACTAATAAGGAATACGTTCTCGACACTCAGTCCGAGGGAGAATGGCCATTTCGGTGACCGTTATCTGTCGGACCGAGGTATTATGTCTTGGGTAGTCTTAAGATGTCCAACCTCCCAGGCATTGCCTTTCCTTTTGGGGGATTGATTGCCAATTGTCTAAGGCGCTCTTACCGGGGAATACCGACGGGGCTGACCATGGCTATTTTTAGAGGCCAGCCTAGCGCTTCCGCTAGGGAGCTGGTTTTCTCCTCCCACATTCCGGCCTTGTGCCATGCCTTCCTGCTGCCGTAGGAAGTAAGCAAATAAAAACGTTGGCCATCAATAAAAAAAATAAATAAATAAAAACTCGTTTCTAAACATCGGTTAATAGCTCTGTCGATTGGGTTATTATAGACAATGCTTCGATGTCAGCACTTGGCTGTGCCAGTCGAAGGGCAGGTCTCAACTGGACTGATTGATTAAGAAATATCTTACCCCTCCCCCTTACTCCCGTTCGCGTACCTTCACAAGGCCCTCTTCATAAATTTATCCACCCCCATCTCTCTTTTTTTCTCTCGCTTTCTCAATCAGATTTTAATTCCATTACTCTCCCCCCCCCTCTCTCTCTCCCTCTCTCTTTCTTTCTCTCTCTCTCTCTTTCTCTCTTTCTCTCTCTTTCTCTCTCTCTCTCTATCTCTCTCTATCTATCCCCCTCTCTCTTTCTCACTATCTTCACTCACTTCTTTCTCTTTCTCTCTCTTCTTCCCTTCTCTCTACCAACTCTCTCTCTCTCTATGTGTCTCACTCCATCATCATCTAAGAGATATCTATCTATCTATCTATCTATCTATCTATCTATCTATCTATCTATCTATCTATCTATCTATCTATCTAGTGTGTGTGTTAAAGTGAATAATTGTGTTAGAAATATAAATTATAGTGCCGACAGCTACAATGTGTGTGTGAATTTTTTCTTTCTATATTTTATATATATATATATATATATATATATATATATATATATATATATATATATATATATATATATATATATATATATATATATATATATATATATATATATATATATGGAGAGTTTACCCAGATATTTTTATCCTGGAGGATTCATCACAACGAAAAACTCTTTTATTTTATTTTTTTTTTATTTTGTAAAGCTATAGTTCCCTACACGTGTTTCGCTACCTATCAAGGTGTTTGCTAGGCAGTTCATCAGGGGAGATACAAAACCTAAGATATTGACCTCAACAATTGACAATATTGACCTCAACAACTGACAATACTCCACAGGGGATTGTCCTAGTTGAAATAAGTTCAAAAGACAGCTCAAACAACTCGGTAATATGTGGTAGCTGTGATGCGCCCCCACAAGAATGAAGTCCGGTGCAATCCAAAAAGGGAAAAAGAAAAAAAAAGAAAAAAAAAGGGAGAAAAAAGGGAGAAAGAAGAAAAAAAAGAAAAAAAGAAAAAAAGAAAAAAAAGAAAAAAAGAAAAAAAAAGAAAAAAAAAGAAAAAAGGGAGAAAAAAAGAAAGAAAAGAAAAAAAGAAAAAAACTTGATTCTTGTTACATTTATTCAATGGACTTAAAATATTTCGAAACGTTTAAAATCAATTTTGTTCACAAACGATATCAACTTAAAGAAAAAAGATGGAAAGTGAGACAATAAAAAATATACCCAAATAGAAAGAAAAAAAACAACAAAAAGCAAATAAAATCAGAGCATTTTCGTCGTTAAACGCGCAGATTGAAAAAAATACATGTTCTTGTTTTATGTATGCGTCTGTACGTGTGTACGTGTGTACGTGTGTACGTGTGTACGTGTGTGCTACTTTGATAATTTCAGGTAAAAATAATTTTATTCGATTATTTTTCCTGTACTATTACTTTCTTCTTCTTTCTTTTTTTTTCGTCTTCTTTTTTTCTTCTGTTTATTTTCTTAATTTTCTTTTTCTTCTACTTTTCTGTTTATTTTTCTTTTCCTTCTTATTCATCTTCTTCTTCTTCTTCTTCTTCTTCTTCTTCTTCCTTTTCTTCTTCTTCTTCTCCTCCTTCTCCTCCTCCTTCCTCTTCCTATCCTCCTCCTCCCTCCTTGATTCCATCTATATCCAAAAAGTGAAGGCTGACCCGCGCATGCGTAAACGAAATTGTAATTGCACCAGGTGAAAAAGCTGAAGATGTCGCAAGAAAATCCCGAAAAAAAAATCAATCGACAAAAATAAATGGATTTTCCACACATAAAGAAAAATAAATTAGTTACAAAATAAAATAAAATAAATTAATAACTACATTTTTGTGTTTTTTTTAGTTCTATTTATTTATTTAGAGAGAGAGAGAGAGAGAGGGGGGTAGGGAGAGAGGGAGAGAGGGGGAGAGGGAGAGAGGGAGAAAGGAAGAAAGGTGTATGAAGAGATAACGAGAATAAAAGAGAAAGAATGAAAGAGGAGAGGAGATAAAGATAGATAGATAGATAGATAGATAGATAGGGGGAGAACTTTGGAAAAAGAGAGAAAGAATGCGCGGAAAGAGAAATAGAAAAAGAACGTATTATAAACAGATGACGAGAATGAAAGATAGCTAGAGAGAGGGGGGAAGAATGGGCGTGATAGAAAGAAGGTGAAAGAAAAAGAGAAAGAGAGAGAGAGAGGGGGGATAGAAAAAGAGAACCGTAGAATAAGAGATAGAGAAAGAGAGAAAGAATGTTAGAGAGAGGGAAAGAGGGAAATAGAAAAAGAACGGGTTGTAAGGAGGTTAACGAGAATGAAAGAGAGAAAGAGAGGGGAGTGATAGAAAGAATGGTGCGAAAAAGAGAAAGGGGAGAGAAAGGGGAGAGAAAGGGGAGGGGAAGAGAGGGGGAGAGAGAAAGAGACAGAGGGTTGGGAATAAATAAATACAAACCACGAGAAAAACAAAACAAAATGGCGACCAACTGTTTCGCGCCAGTTCTTTTTCCCGCTTTTCAAGGTTGGCAACCATCGACGCTCGAATACGTCCTACAAAATGGCGTCGACCGAAATCAAAAGAAAGAAGAAGCGAACATGTGGACAGCCATGATGATTGCTCAAAGCGGAAGAAGTGTTTACAAAAACCAATCACATTTTGCCGATCGCATTAGTCAGAAACAGATGGGACATTTTCTCATAGAAGATATGAGTAACAGAATCCCGACATCGCATCTCCGTTCGCTGGAACAAGAAAGAACATGACAAGTACAGTTTCTGAACAGACCGTCTCATTTTTCACCTGATCGCAGTCAAAACGTCAGGTGTCTTCGGTCCCGATAAATGCCAGATCTATACAAGACATTAGACCAGGGGTGGGCAACCTCCGGCCAGCGGGCCACATTCGGCCCGCGAAGGCTTAGCGTCCGACCCGCCACCTTGCTATGCTTTATTATTGCAACCCGGCCCGCGGACCTTCCAGTAAAACTCATATCATTTTGTGACATAGACGTAAAATACTTTCAATTAAGATTCACAGTGGGATAAAAATGTATAAATATCAGCGAGCGATGATGCATGTATATTTCATTTTTTATTAACTATTAATTTCAAATCCTTGAAAAGAGAGAGAGAGAGAGAGAGAGAGAGAGAGAGAGAGAGAGAGAGAGAGACAAAGAGGAAACGAGAGACGAGGAAAGGGCATGAAACATAGAACTTATGTGAGGTGTGTCAAAACGAATGCTGGAGCAACTTGCTACTTCCCCCGTCATTATTTTTTATGATTCCAAAATGGCTCTTCGTCGGCGCCTTTTATAACATTACATACAGAAGTCTCTTGAGAAAAAATATCAGATTTGTAGAGTGTTCAATGCAATTTTTGTACAATTTATTCATGTAAACAAAATATAGTAATTCTGAGATTTCGTTTTTCATTCCAGCCCGCGATCTCCTTCCAAAAGTCTCATCTGGCCCTCACTCTGAAAAGGTTGCCCGCCCCTGCATTAGACGGGTGCAGGAACGAGCCCCGTGAGACAGTTTGGATGTTCCAGTGCATGGGAGACCATTGCTATCATCCGAGGCAACACCATGTCCATCATGACGTCATCCCGCAACGTCTGAAGAAAATCAAGAGAAAGTGGTTCATTCATTCATTTAGGATGAATCAGATGACCCTATTGTTGGCATTGGTTTCCCCGATATCTTTCTAGTTAGAATTCTTTCTATAAAGAAACCAGGTACTTACAGAAGGAAACTACGTGAAGGTTGCCAACATCTTAAGCGAAAGTGTTTCTGTGGAACGAACTGGATTCGAGCTTGGCACACTCATGTCGTCAGTCCGTATCGTTAACGACTTTGCCACCGTCACCTCCCAGAAAGTGGTTGACTTAAAGGGGGAGAGAGAGAGTGCGTGACAGAGAGAGAGAGAGAGAGAGAGTGACAGAGAGAGAGAGAGAGACAGAGACAGAGAGAGAGACAGACAGACAGAGAGAGACAGACAGACAGAGAGAGAGAGAGAGAGAGACAGAGACAGAGAGAGATAGACAGATAGACAGAGAGACAGAGAGACAGAGAGAGAGAGAGAGAGAGAGAGATGTTGAATATCGGGTCTGGTATACCGGAAATGTCACCTGGTGGAAATAAAACGTACTTGACATAGACACGCACCTGGCCGGAAGTGAAAAAAAGCGGTTGATTGACCCGATTGATTGACCCGATTGATTGACCCGGTAGATTGACCCGGCTGATTGACCCGGCTGATTGACCCGGCTGATTGACCCGGCTGATTGACCCGGTTGATTGACCCGATTGATTGACCCGATTGATTGACCCGGTTGATTGACCCGGTAGATTGACCCGGCTGATTGACCCGGTTGATTAACCCGGCTGATTGACCCGGTTGATTGACCCGGTTGATTGACCCGATTAATTGACCCGGCTGATTGACCCGGTTGATTGACCCGGCTGATTGACCCGGTTGATTGACCCGGCTGATTGACCCGGTTGATTGACCCGGCTGATTGACCCGGTTGATTGACCCGGCTGATTGACCCGGCTGATTGACCCGGCTGATTGACCCGGTTGATTGACCCGATTGATTGACCCGATTGATTGACCCGGTTGATTGACCCGGCTGATTGACCCGGTTGATTGACCCGGCTGATTGACCCGGCTGATTGACCCGGCTGATTGACCCGGTTGATTGACCCGATTGATTGACCCGATTGATTGACCCGGTTGATTGACCCGGTAGATTGACCCGGCTGATTGACCCGGTTGATTAACCCGGCTGATTGACCCGGCTGATTGACCCGGTTGATTGACCCGGCTGATTGACCCGGTTGATTGACCCGGCTGATTGACCCGGTTGATTGACAGTGAAACGCAACTCGTCGGAAAATAAAATATTTGTTGATTTATTCAAAACCACCAGCAAAGGTCATCTATAAAAGCTTACCTACATACAGGCGGGAATACTCCGTCGCTAAACCCCTTGTCAAGTACTTCGAACCGTGCGATAGTCCGAGATTATAATCCCTGCACTGATGAGAGCGAAAACTCGAAACGCTGGCGTATGTAAGTAAAAATAATGTTATATTATTTATTCAAAATAAATGTTAATATTAACATTTCATGTATCAACGTAAAAGGTTATAAGGAGATATAATTTTTTATGCATCAATTTTCAGTATTTACTTCAACAGTGAGTAGAGCTAGGTAGTAAGTTATGAAAATATATTTATGGCAATTAAGTTACACAGAGTCTTCCACATGACGATTCTCTACGGTGATTAAACGCGGAAACCAGTGTAGCTTAATTGCTATAAATATATTTTCATAAATTACTACCTAGCTCTGTTCACGTATTTAGAACATTTGAAGTAAATACTGAAAATTGATGCATAAAAGATTATATCTCCTTATAACTTTTTATGTGGATACATGAAATAATAATAATAATAATAATAATAATAATAATATATATATATATATATATATATATATATATATATATATATAAATATGTGTGTGTGTGTAATTACAGAAGATTAAGACAACATCGGTACCGTCGGTTTCAAATCCAATCAAAGGGGACCTATAGTTAGCCTCCTGTACCGGACTCTGTCTGTCTCTTCGGAAAAGTCTGAAGAGACAGACATAAACAGAGGCTGAAAAGAGTCCGGCATAGGAGACCAATTATAGGTCCTCTTTGTTTGGATTTGAAACTGACGGTACCGATGTTGTGTTAATCTTCTGTAATTACATATATAAATAAATATAATGCTCTTATTTTTGAATTTTTTCTAAATAATCGAGCACTCTACTAAGATTCTCTCCCACTAACCTTCCCCCCCATATATATATATATATATATATATATATATATATATATATATATATATATATATATATATATATATAGTAAGCAATGAAAATATATATGGCAATCAAGCTACACACAGGCTCCCGTGTTTCATCCCCGGGGGGAATCGTCAGGCTAATTTAGCCTGACGATTCCCCCCAGGGATGAAACACGGGAGCCTGTGTGTAGCTTGATTGCCATATATATTTTCATTGCTTACTACCTAGCTCTACTTACGTATCGAGCACTGTTGAAGTAAATACTGAAAACTGATACATAAAAAATTATATCTCCTTATAATATTTTATGTGGATACATGAAGTACTAATATATATATATATATATATATATATATATATATATATATATATATATATAGGCAGCATCTTCTCTTGCAGGCAAGTATTGTTGAATATAAGAGACAACTCATATCTAGATATCTTTTGGTAGATCCTTTCAATAGTCCGAATTAGGATCTTAGTTTCGGAGGGGAATTGGCTGATGAATTTGCCATAATTTGGAGTTGTCCCCCAAGTACTTTCGGACCCATCTGTACCTGATTAACCTCATTCCCCCGAAGATGGACCCAGATGGGTCCAAAAGTACTTGGAAGACAAATCCAAATTATGGCAAATTCCTCAGCCAATTCCCCTCCGAAACTAAGATCCTAATTCGGACTATTGAAAGGATCTACTAAATGATATCTAGACATGAGTTGTCTCTTATATTCAACAATATATATATATATATATATATATATATATATATATATATATATATATATATATATAGAGAGAGAGAGAGAGAGAGAGAGAGATATATATATATATATATATATATATATATATATATATATATATAGAGAGAGAGAGAGAGAGAGAGAGAGAGAGAGAGAGATAGAGAGATATATATATAGAGAGAGAGGGAGGGGAGAGAGATAGAGAGAGATAGAGAGAGAGAGAGAGAGAGAGAGGAGAGAGAGAGAGAGAGAGAGAGAGGGGGGGGTCGCTCCAGACAAGACATAAAGCCACTTGATGTCAGGAGCTAAAAAGAATGAAAGATGATTATCACAAAGACATGAGACCCCCTATTGACCTTAATTTTGAAAAGCCTAAGGCTATATAGGTAGGAGGCAAACAGTCAGCAGAAAGAGAGTATTAAGAATGTGTTGCTTTATTTATCATTCGCATTCTTACTTATTATCTCAGAGCACTATAAAAAAAAACATTCGCATTGGTTTCTTCGACATATCCCGTATAAAAATCGAACGATTTTCTTTCTTTCTAAGCAGGTAGGCTTTTCCAACTTTCTGCAATATTATTTTCTAACTCTGTCCCCACCCCCACCGAGCTAAGCTTATTAAAACATCAATAAAGTGTTGAAAAAGAAAACAGGATAAAAAAGAAACAAAAAAAAGAAGAAAGTCTCAAAATGGCGGCTGCCAACCGCAGACGAGAAAGATGCGCAAAGCGCATGCGTCAAAACATTCCCCATCTTGTCTGTCGATGTCATCGTCAAGCAGTTTTGAAGCAGGCGTCAAGGGTTTCTCTCTATTACTTTTTCGTTTGTTTTTTCTTTTCTAAAACTCTAAAAGATCAATAAACATGTGTTTTTTTAATACGACAGGTGCGCCTGCGAAAATAGGTCCCGCACTATCTGCTAAGTTCCAGTCTCTGTCGCATCACTGTGTTTGTTTTATAAGTACTCCAACGGAGTCTGCTCCCCCCATCACCGTTGTACACATTGAACTCATTGATTGTAAAAATCTCCGACAAACCAGACAAAAATACTACCTAATAAACAATTTGAAGAATCTGTTTAACAAAGTTCACATAGACAATATTTTCAATTTCCAGAAATCTACAGGACTTTACAAGAAAATTTGAAAAACACAAAAATCTCCCAAATAATAGTTTAATATAAAAAAAATGTTAAAACCCATACGACTCAATTCTACTGCAAATAACTTACACATAAGAATCTACCTGACCAAATATCCAAAATAATATAGTATTCGAGGCCTAAATAATATCTCCTTGGTTTGGCTACACGCCTATACGAGGATTGGTGCACCTTCTTCTAGTGATGTTACCTCAAGTAACAGCACTTAGCTGGATACTCCACCAGACTAGATGAATTCTTGTGCTGGAATCCGGTAAGACCAAGAAACCAAAAGAAATATATACTATAACGTAATCAACTAGTCAAGTGTTTGCCCCAGTAAGGGGCCCCTTGATTTTTGAGAACTTCGACTGAAGTAAAATGAATCACACACACACACACACACACACACACATATATATATATATATATATATATATATATTATATATAAAGAAGTGAGACTACCAACATTTGTAAATTGGAAAAAAACATTTTTTATAAAAAAATGTTTTTTTATTTTATTATTTTATAATTTTATAATTTTAACACGCGTTTCAAGTATCTTGGCTCTCTTCAAATATTATTTCTATTTGAAAAATGGGTTTAATTTTAACAGTTAGGCGTTTCTGCGCATGCGTATATATATATATATATATATATATATATATATATGTTGAGGAAAATGTTTGTGCGCCGTGTTAAAATAAACATTATGTAATAATCCATAAAAAACGCAGATCACCATTGCTTATAACATTCTTCCAATGACCTACAAAATTTCACATCTGATCTCTGTACCATTCCTTCGACTTTGAATCGTCAAATTCTTGAGGAACCTCTTCAATTTCATCGTAAAGCCCAAATCGGTGACCCTTTATAAAGTGCTTTATTGATCGGAATAGACTGTAGTCAGATGGAACAACATCTGGTCTATTGCAGAACATGTTGCTGGTCTTTCTGGTGGTATCCAGATTGTTTTCTTTTAATCGAACGGCGAACGATTAGTACTGTGACCATATCCGAAAACTTGCAGAAATGTTGACAGAAATGTTGTGGACAACAATGACCTTTTATCTTGAAGAATCGTTTGTTGCTGTTATTCAAGAGATTATTACATAATAAGTCATTATGTGTTCAGTGGCCTTTCCACCTTCTCTTCCTCCTCTTCCTCCTCTTCCTCTTTCTTTCCTCCCACTTTCTTCCGCATTTCCTTCTTCTTACTCCTTCCCCTCCTCTACCTTCTTTCCCTCCCTCTCTCTGTCTTTTCCTCCTCTTCCTCCTTTTTTTCCTTCTCCTCTAACTCCTTCCTCCTCTGACTCCCATTCTCGGTCTCTTCCTCCTCCCCTTCTCCACCATCTTCTTCTTCTTCCTTCCTTCCCCTCCTCCTCCTCCTTTTACCCCCTCCCCCTCTTCTCCCCCTTTTCACTCTTCATTCTCGTTCCCCTTTAAAAAGGTCACGTGCTATTTTAAGATAGCAACGAGTAATCAATTGATTTCTCTTTCGACTAACCGGTTCTTCCCTTACCCTCCCCCGTATTTGCTTTTCACTCGTCAATCGGAGACGGGTGCAGAAGAGCGGGGTGGGGTGGAGGGGTTAATACAGTGCCCACCCACATACCCGAGGAAGCAAGACGATCTCTACGTTTCATTTTTGTCATTTATATTTCAATATCCATCCATCCATCCCATCCATCTATTTAAAACTGTTCATATCTCTCTCCCTCCCTATCCTCCCTCCTCTCTCTCTTTCTCTCTCTCTCTCTCTCTCTCTCTCTCTTTATATATATATATATATATATATATATATATATATATATATATATATATATATATACATATTACGTTTTCATATTTACACTTATATTATAAGCTAATATATTATCTGTTTTTTTAGTAGTTACTTCGACATATATATACACCATACTAATATATAATATATATATATATATATATATATATATATATATATATATATATATATATATATATATATATATGGGAAAATGAAAAAGGAAAACCAAAAAGGGATGCTTTTTATGTGTACATAAACGTTTCGTCTTTATTTATAAGACTTCATCAAGATGATAATATAAAGAAAAATGTCATGCAAGTACAAGCACATATAGGGTTGACATATTCAAATACTTCCTTCCTCCTTCTCCTCCATCCCTCCACTCCCTCACTCACTGCGATCCACATTATTCCCGCTCATCTCTCCACCTCTTTCTCTTACAACCAGCCACAGTATCCTTGCTCACCCCCATCTTTCCATTCTTCCCCACTCAGTTTCATAAACATTCACTTTTCATTCCTCACTATTGACTCCACCAAGAACGGACGTCAACCTTACTGTTTTCTCCAGTAGTGGATACTATTTTCCTCCCTTCTTCCCAATATGTCAACCCTATATGTGCTTGTACTTGCATGACATTTTTCTTTATATTATCATCCTGATGAAGTCTTATAGATAAAGACGAAACGTTGATGTACACATAAAAAACATCCCTTTTTGGTTTTCCTTTTTCATTTTCCCATTACGTCGGATTACCTTCATCCTTCTCTTCCCATATATATATACCTTTTCAGAGAAGGTCAGATGTACACCTACAATGCGCACCTATATGCATATATACACAGACAGAGACAGAGACAGACACACACACACACACACACACATATATATATATATATATATATATATATATATATATATATATATATATATAAACTTATCTATCTATGTAATTCCGATGATGATAAGATTGAAAAGCCTTGAAAAGAATAATAAACATATTTTTATTTTTACCGAGTACACCTTACATTGAACAATCGTTGAAATAAATTTGTCATTCGTAAATGTTTATCCCTCTTCTTTCATATATATATATATATATATATATATATATATATATATATATATATATATATATATATATATATATATATATATATACTAGCTGTACCCGGCCACGCGTTGCTGTGGCTGTTAGTTGAAATGAAGAGGTGGTCTTTGGAGTTCATTTTGATCCAGTTCCTTAAGTTGTCATTTAATATGAATGGTTTAATTTTCCAATACTTGTGGATACACAATATTCTTAGTGGTTCCCGTTTCAGTGTAGATGAAGAGATTGTCCGGTTTTTAATGGTTCTGGTGGATCTGCCAGTTGAGGTAGTTTAATTTTCCCTGTGGCACAACACAATCCTTTAGTTTCTCCCTTAAATTTCAGAGCTTTGCAATAGGGACACACTTCAGTCATAGTGCCTATGTGAACATGGTGGCTTAAACTATAATCCTCATGAGGGTTGTAATAAATGCTAGGCGATCCCAATCCAGGGATTGTTGAGCATGGAGCCTTGTTTGACGCCGATCTGCTAGTCTCAGCCTCTCGCGTTCGTTACGTTGTGAACGAAGCAGATCTGAAGATGCCTGACGGGATTGTTGTACCCGCAACCGTTCCTCTTCAAGTCTGGCTGCACGTCGCTGTGCTGATTCATTCGCACGTACTTGAATCATCCTTTGTCTAGCTTGTTGGTCTGCAGATGCCAGTTGTTCATGAGTTTGATTTGCAAGTAATCGACGCCTTGTTTCTGCACGGCGAGTATGACGACCTAAGTTTGATCTTCGGGGGGGGGGGGGCATGTTTACCTGTATAAATGTAACAGTAGGAAAGAATAATTGTATAAAGGTAAATGGATTAAAAAAAACAATCAATTATAACCCGCTTCAGGGTTGTCGAAGAAATGCAAGTATGGTTTTTGTTTTATAGATGAAGCATGTTAATAGTAAGAAAATGAGGAAGAAGGCAGGTTTAAAAAACAACGAAGTAGATACGAAATGAAATTAAAGCACGTCTGTTAAG
>OY744546.1:2856868-2861868 GCA_963556195.1 Sepiola atlantica
ATGTTTATATATTTGTATTTGAAGGATTCACTCCTAAACTATATAAATCTAGATATGTATATATGTTTATATATTTGTATGTGAAGGATTCACTCCTAAACTATATAAATCTAGATATGTATATATGTTTATATATTTGTATGTGAAGGATTCACTCCTAAACTATATAAATCTAGATATGTATATATGTTTATATATTTGTATGTGAAGGATTCACTCCTAAACTATATAAATCTAGATATGTATATATGTTTATATATTTGTATGTGAAGGATTCACTCCTAAACTATATAAATCTAGATATGTATATATGTTTATATATTTGTATGTGAAGGATTCACTCCTAAACTATATAAATCTAGATATGTATATATGTTTATATATTTGTATGTGAAGGATTCACTCCTAAACTATATAAATTTAGATATGTGTACATGTTTATATATTTGTATGTGAAGGATTCACTCCTAAACTATATAAATCTAGATATGTATATATGTTTATATATTTGTATGTGAAGGATTCACTCCTAAACTATATAAATCTAGATATGTATATATGTTTATATATTTGTATGTGAAGGATTCACTCCTAAACTATATAAATCTAGATATGTATATATGTTTATATATTTGTATGTGAAGGATTCACTCCTAAACTATATAAATCTAGATATGTATATATGTTTATATATTTGTATGTGAAGGATTCACTCCTAAACTATATAAATCTAGATATGTATATATGTTTATATATTTGTATGTGAAGGATTCACTCCTAAACTATATAAATCTAGATATGTATATATGTTTATATATTTGTATGTGAAGGATTCACTCCTAAACTATATAAATCTAGATATGTATATATGTTTATATATTTGTATGTGAAGGATTCACTCCTAAACTATATAAATCTAGATATGTATATATGTTTATATATTTGTATGTGAAGGATTCACTCCTAAACTATATAAATCTAGATATGTATATATGTTTATATATTTGTATGTGAAGGATTCACCCCTAAACTATATAAATCTAGATATGTATATATGTTTATATATTTGTATGTGAAGGATTCACTCCTAAACTATATAAATCTAGATATGTATATATGTTTATATATTTGTATGTGAAGGATTCACTCCTAAACTATATAAATCTAGATATGTATATATGTTTATATATTTGTATGTGAAGGATTCACTCCTAAACTGAATAAACGATCATTACGAATTTTCGAATACAGCTGTTACGCGTAAGGGGTCGAAATGTGGGCTGTATTTAGTTGATTTAGTAAAAAGAGTAAAAAAAAAAAGGTTTGTAAGCCCTCCATAGAAAATTTAGAAAACTCCGATTTTTTGTGAAACATTAACAATATGTATTAGTTAATAATGTTAATAATGTTAATAATGTTAATAATGTTAATAAATATTCCTCAAATTTCGAGGGGGGGGGGTTAAAAATACTTTAAAATGATTTTAGGAGGCACAACCTTCCATTTAGAAATTAAAATATTTCAGATTTGCATTAAATTTGATCCATAATCATTATACACCAAGATTTCCTGAATTTCAATTTCTTCTTAAGACCCTTAAGCTTAAGCCTTAAATTTTAGACATTTTCTAGAATTAAAATCGGAATAAGAATTTTAGAGATAATGTTAAATATTATTCTATCTTTATTTTAATTTTCTTAAACGTTATATTTCTGAATTTTTGAGATGAGGATTGATCATTTGCATAGTTTTGCTTACTTTGACTACATTTCTTATCTTGAGTGTTATAAATTCCGTCCAGATTCCCGAGTTCGACAGAAATATTCCCGAGTTCGAAGAGATACACCTGAAGAAGGTCAGAGGTTACAGAGATCGAAACGTTGTGATGATAACCCCCAAGAATAGAAATGGGGTCCGAATAACCAAAATTATGCAAATAAAACTGTTACACCGGCCGTTCTTACACAGGAGAAACTGCACCGGTTGTCACTATAAATAGTGCGAGTCACCAGAGACACAGAGAAGACAAAGCACAGTCTTGTAACTGTCTAGCCAAGTGCTAGTCACTTTCTTACTTTGTTAATACACTTGTTAAACCAACCCTCGACTTGACTTCCTTTATTTATTATTTACTGTTGGACAACTTCACAACAAAAACAAAAACAAAAACAGTCATTTAATCACAGTTCACTTAAGAAAGATTTAATGAGAATTTTGATGAAAAAAGTTGTTTTGTTTAAATTGACATAACAAAGTTGTTGCTGTTTTTTATTGTAAGAATTTCAATTCTTTATTTCTTTTATAAACTCACTTTTTGCTGATTCAGACAATTTTATTCGACCACATTTGGGTCTCATTTTATTTAGCATATATACAATCCTGACATAGTAAGCCACGCTGGTGAGCTACAACAACGGCGAAACACGTGTCCGTAGACAACTATTTTATCTAAAAATTAATATATATATATATATATATATATATATATATATATATATATATATATATATATATAGTAAGTTATGAAAATATATTTATGGCAATTAAGCTACACAGAGGCTCCCAAATGCATTTTAGCTTGACGATTCCCGCGGGGATGAAACGCGGAAGCTTCTGTGTAGCTTAATTGCCATAAATATATTTTCATAAATTACTACTTATCTCTACTCACGTATCGAGCACTGTTGAAGTTGATACTGAAAATTGATTCATAAAAATGATATCTCCGTATAACATTTTATGCGGATACTTGAAATAATATATATATATATATATATATATATATATATATATATATATATATATATATATATTATTATTATTATTATTATTATTATTATTATTATTATTATTATTATTATTATTATATCATGTATCCACATGAAATGAATTCGTCTGTTTAATTATACCTTTTTTATTATTTCAATTTTTCTATTAAAATCAAAAAAAAAAATTAATGTTCCATAGGTTTCACGAACGTTTTCGATCTGAGAGAGAGAGAGAGAGAGAGAGAGAGAGAGAGAGAGAGAGAGAGAGAGAGAGAGAGAGAGAGAGAGAGCTTCCTTGTGCCTGTTTTACTAGTACTTCAATGGATTGTGCTCTGGTGAGCTTGCTGCTCTGGTGCCCCCACGACGTAAATTCCACCCATTCACTGTGGTGGTCCCCAGATGCTGAAGAGTGTTCTACTCCAAAAGCTTCTTTCCTCGTGCTGCTGGACGCTGGAACTTCCGTCCCTGCTCCCTGTTTTCCTGACGGTACTGACATGCAGAAATTTAAAACTAATGTAAACAGACATTTCGCTGAACAGCTCCCAATTTAGGTTGACCCCCCGCCCCCTAACACCCCCCAACTCTCACCCTTCTTCTTAGTAGCCCCTTATCTCTACAGTGGCGGCCTGCCTTGTTTGGGGTGAACTATATTAAAACAAACAGAGAGAGAGAGAGAGAGAGAGAGAATCGAATGTGAGATATTATATAATTGTTTTTACTCAAATCAGACCTAACACCTCAAATAACGCACGCATTATGACATACACAGACCGGAAGTCCTAAGCTCAAGTTTTAAGTGACTCGGGTTTCGAATCCTCAGTTCGGATATGAGTTATTGAAGAGCCTGAAGGAGTTCGAAACTCGAATCTTAGACATCCCATGTATGGCTTTCATGCTATGTGTCAGTAGAGGTGCGCTACATTTTATCGTATTTCAAACTTTTGGATCTTGTTCGGGCAATCATGGCTTCGTATTTCTCGCTCCACCGGTACTCTCTGTATGACTGGTAGGACCTAGTAGAAACTTTTGACTAAATGTTTGTTAAAATTAAAATAAAAGTTCGATTTGCATAAGCCTCGAAAATCTCGCTTTGTGATCGACGATATCCAATCAGTGGCCTTCACTATTTTTGCAATATCTAAAAATAATCGATGTTTGAAATCGAATGCGACATAGATCGATAATCTATCAATATGTATATAATGGTAAGCGAGCGAAGATCGATATTTCTTCAGGCGATTTCGTTTAATAAAATAATCAATGAAAAGCGTATGAACGTCTTTCTTAGACGATGCTGATCAGATCTCGTGGGATGCGAGAGATAACGCCCGCCATGATGGACAATAGGTTATGAAGGAATAGAAAGAAAGGGGCGTAGTGTAAGAAAGATGAACAGAGGCATGGAGAGGAATGGTGAAAAGATGAGAAAGAGATAGAGAGTGAGAGGAAAGGAATTAAAGAGAGAAAGAGAGAAAAAAAGAAGGGGGTGAGACGATGTAAATGAAAGAAAGAGTAAGATAGATAGATAGATAGATAGATAGATATATAGGTAGGTAGGTAGGTAGATAGGTAGGTAGATAGATAGATAGATAGATAGATAGATAGATAGATAGATAGAGAAAAAGAGAATGATAGATAGATAGATAGATAGATAGATAGATAGATAGATAGATAGATAGATAGAGAAAAAGAGATAGATAGATAGATAGATAGATAGATAGATAGATAGATAGATAGAGAAAAGGAGATAGATAGATAGATAGATAGATAGAGAAAAAGAGTTAGATAGATAGATAGATAGATAGATAGATAGATAGATAGATAGATAGATAGATAGATAGATAGAGAAAAAGAGATAGATAGATAGATAGATAGATAGATAGATAGATAGATAGATAGATAGATAGATAGATAGATAGATAGATACAAGTTATTTACGATTTCAACTTGAACGGTAAATATAAAATATTACAATTATTTTTAAAAAATATATCATGCATACAAATTCTATTAAAAACTCTTTTGACTACAAGTTTCTAAAAAAAGTAAACAATTTGCATTTTTATAAAAGTCTTATTTTATGAAACGAGCGAAAAATATCTAGAAAATTCGTTTTGATGTTGGGAAAAAAATATTTATACCCCGAAAACAAAAATATAACAAACACTGATACAACTAATTTGCAATTAATAAATTATTTTGATAGTTTCATTCGCAAAGAAAACTCGTCCG